>JAEQBH010007647.1:0-176760 GCA_016808115.1 Tetrastigma voinierianum
GTTTGACAAAAGGCTAAGATATTGGTACTCATGCGTGAATTCTCTCGCATATACCAATCCGCTTCTTCGCCCTACTTAAAGCCTACAAATTCACTTCCGTAGAACTGAGAAAAACTAAAAATTTGATTTTTCGAATTTTTACATGAATTTCAGAAACTCGTGGTTTTTCAGACCCACGCGCAAATTCCTCACCACGTAACTTTCGTTATTTACCCGAATTAAACCGACAATCGTATTCGTGACCCGAGAAGAAAGTAAAATAAAAATAGAAAATAAAATTCTCCCCTGGACACACCTTCTGTCTCCCGTCTGTCTCTCCTTCCCTTCATTTTGCTTTTCATCTTTTTTTTTTTTTTTTTTTTTTCTTTTTCTTTTTGCTGGACCCATATGTCCCCTTTCTTCACTTCTTTGGCCCGCTTTCTCGGGGCCCCGAATTATTTTCATTCCGATTTCAATTTTATTTATCCTAATTGAATATTCTTTAAATATTTGCCATTTTTTCGAGATTTTTCTAAACTCGCTTTCGTGTTTCCTCTCACTTTAAACCCGCCTGTAGGGGCCTCAAAATATTCCCACCGGTCCCTGAATTTAAACGAATCTTCCTAGGTTACTAGATTTCACTTAGACGACTTAACGGCGCAGATCTGCTTTCACATCCGAGATTTAGATAATTTTCTGTGCCCCTAAACCATTTTTAATTTATTATTATTATTATCCTTTTTAAAATTTGGCTACTTAAATTCTTGCCCTCCACTTTCCTTAATTTCAAAAGTGCCACAATCATTTGAAAACTTTATAATTTCACCCATAAAACAACTTCCAAAAATTCTATTATAACACTAAAAATAATTAAGGAAGTCCTACAAGACATATTTGCTATTAATACTACCGTACACCCTCTTGGGACGGGGCGTTACATATGAACTCTATCGCGACAAAAGACAGTTTTTTCACGACAAAAAATGGCAAGAATACAACACAAGTCAGTTAAGACAAGTGTTTTTATGTTGCGACAATGTTTTCAGCATCAAGCCAGCTCAAGGAAGAATTTCTGTCACAACAAAAGAAAATCATGTGGCGACATAACATTCAGAGTTCACCACAAGGAGCAACAATTTCTCTGTCGCAACAAGCAAAACATGAAGGAGGTGAATTTCTCGTCACGACAAGAAGTTAAAGAGCAAACAAGAGGATGGGCGACAAAGAAACTCCTGTTGCGACATAGTGAAGAATTGAAGGCAGAAATTCTGTCACGATAGAGTAAAATTATGTCGCGATAGAAAAAGATGAAGAACTGAGAATAGAAAAGGTAAATGTGTTGCAACAAAGATTTCTATGTCGCAACACACCAAGACTCAAGCAAGAATTAGAAAGAGAGTCCTGTCATGCTAAGGAGTTTCCTCGGGTCACAAATGTAATTCTGCTAAGGACTCAAAGAAATCCTGTCACGATAGAGAATACTCTGCCACGACAAAGTAGACAGGTGAAAAGAAAAATGTTTGTCGCGACAAGGAAAAAGATGTCGCAATGATTTTAAGCCGAAGGAAATAAGAAGCCGGGTTAAGTAATCGTGTTTGGTGTCGCTTACACGTGGCATTCTCGCGTGGATAAGAACAAGACCAAGTACACCAAAATTCGGCCGCGATATGCTGCGAAGTCTGTGAGCTTAATGCATCCAAGAAAGAGTTCGTAAGCCTCCGTGTCACATAAGACTGCATGCCATGGCCGTAGGCCGTGGACAAGATTTCGAAACTCGTCGCGATGATAACTTCTATTTAAACGTATTGACCAATTTGGGCTAGAATTTTGGGATCCACAACGCAATTAATGAAGTAAGACCTAACAATTGGAAAGTCTATAAATAGACGCTTCTAGGCACTGTGTCTGGGCCTTTGGCAACTAAGATTCATTGGTAGTTGAAGACTCTCGATATTTTTATTTTTATTTTATTTTTTCTTTTCTTTTCTTTTTCCATTTAAAGTATATTTAGTTTCTAATGTAGTTTTAGTTACTTTTGCTTTTCACTTATGGATTTGGGTATTGAACTCATGCTTTGAAATGAATTTATTTATAAAATCATATTTCTCTATTGTTTTCCTCATCCCGTAAACGGAGAATGGAAAAAGTTTCTAGAGTTCATTTATTTGGCCTTGTTTACAATTTCACCTCCTTAATCGCCTAGTCACACGATATAAGTAAAACCAGCTTTTGAAAAGTCGAGCCTCACTAGATAGGTCAATGATGCTAGCTTCATTTTTCAAAGACAAAGCCGAAGAATGCTTTAGTTAGAATTTTCGAATTTATTTATTGATATTATTTTTGAATTTAATCGTTCAAAGAGACTTAGTACCGTGTACTCAAGAAAGGTGTTGTATTTGCTCATTTATAGAGGTCCTTCAAGCGCGGACACGTAGATGGAGAAATCCCAAGAGCATGTAACGTCAGGGGTATGGTAGATCAATACCAGGAACTAATGAATTTGACGGGTTAATCGATAGATCACCAACCACTCATAAATGAGGATAGTCAATGAAGTATCGCCTTAACTCAACGGAGGTATCTCCCCTCTTCTAATGATCATCCCGATCCCGCGGGAAATAGCAAAGATCAATCAAGGAGATGGAAAATGGACCGAATGTAGATGAGATGCCAATCAAATTGGAAAAGTCTTGCAATATCCTCGTCTATGGGCAAGAATCTTCCTCTACCCTAAGCTCGAGTATGAAGTACCTGGGGTGCTGAGGTGAAATACTTCTAAATCTTAGAAAGAGGGTTCAATCTTTACAAGTAGTCAGCCATTAAGTTCATGAATCGTAAATGAACATTAACCTCTAATCAGTGAAGAGTATGGTTAAAGGAGAAATCCAAATCATAATACCTTGCATCTTTGACAAACTCGCTTAACTCCATGTCGAGCTATAAATAGTATTCTTTGGGTGCAGAAATTGACATTTACCTGTTGATCTACTCTAGTTTTGTCCCCACTTCGCTGAAATCTCAAACCTTATTTTTATTAAAATTTATTTCATGTATATTAAATAAATCAATCTGGCGTAATAAATTCCTTTTAGTTCTAAAATCGCATAGAGAGTTCATTTAGTAAGGATCTTGAGTAGTCAGTAGTTAATCTTTAATTTATCACTACTTCTCGGGAACGATATCCTCGACTTTAAATATCCACTTTTATTACTTGTATGACCTATGACAAGAATCACACCAACTAATTATTTTAATGAATACATTTTTTACAAAAAGAAAGTAAATCTAATCTGCTCATCTCACTTAAAGTATCCGGGTCTTTAACAAGTTGCACCGTTGTTCCGGGGATTGAATAAATCCTCTCCCGGTGATGAGTCATAATCTCACATGCACATTTTGGTCATTAACAAGTTTTTGTTTCCGTTGTCAGGAATTAGATAATAGTCCTTTTGTAATAGTGTCATAAATTCAGATTTATATAGAATTGGTCTTAACATCTACATCGACGCAGGGCTACGCCTCAAAGAGGTAGGGATTCTTCTTACTTTAGCTTAGTTTCACCATAAGGGCCATTCTTGCGCTGTTTCAGACTCATGGCATATGCCACACATGTTTCCTTTGACCTCACACATTGTCCAAACCTTGGACTAGTTTTTGGTTAGGAAATCGAGGGAATTCCGGGACTGGTTCTTCTAAGTAGAAGCTGTAATCGCATCTGTGAACTTTGATGTTAGGCTTTTGACACCCAAATCGACCCTATAGCTCCAAGTTATGGTCCCTTTCAGATCTGCCACGCTTAGGTTGTTTAACAAGCCAGGGACATAAATTACGGTTAGTTTATGGGTCGACATGGCTGGTGGTGTGGTCTAGTTCTAGCCTGTTTATGGCATGCCTTGAGGCCATGGTGTAAACTATTTTGTGGGCATGTCTATGCCACAGTTAGGCTTGTGGATCAAGGTTGTCATTGCTTGAGTTTTAGATGACATGCTTGATGGTAATTGATTGAATGTTAATGTATATGTGTTTGAATATATTGACATTGAGATGATTGTTTAGTTTGGAAATTATATGTTCATAATATAATTGTCCATAATACATGGTGAATTATATGGTTTGAATTGTTCATGTAGCATCCATGATACATATGGCATGATATAACATGCAATGGTGCATTACATTGCATATGCATCGTGGACATTCCTACGAATGAGTGTGAGTGCATATTATGATCAATCACCATACTGCATTGATGGGTGGGCCTCGCATCGTGACGATACCAAACGAGTCACACCTGGGTTGCATAACATGGAAAAACATGTGGTGGGTAATAGCAAGAAGGGTTAGACATCCCCTCGAGTGAAAGGCCTGGACTGGTTCATACACTCCAACGATGAAAGTCAAAAAAGTGTAGGAAGGCATGCGGAGTCATGCAGTGAGACCCCAAAAATCCGCTGCCCACGAAACACACTGTTTTAATTATAAAAAGATCATTGGAAATGATGACATCCATAAAAGTTTTGGGTTTATAAACAAACGACTTTTATTTCCAAGTGTTCATTGGATGCGATTCATCAATGACGGTTTATCATACATTGGCATTCGCATGGTGTGATAGGAGTCGGTAAGGACTCGGGGCATGATGCATGGGTGAGTGTCATCTCATTTCATAGCATGACATGTAGGAGTCCAAATTAGAATTGGCATGTTCTTGTTTTGGAATGTTGACATGAAGTGTAAGCATTGCATGTGCACTTAGGTAGGGAATAGCCTCTATAGGAATTACTCTACTGGGCGTGGCTCACCTTATATGGGAAACATTTAAGGTGCATGAAGTACATCGGTGGACGGCACTCATGCGAGGCCACAATTGTGAAGAAAGCTGATTTGTAGCTTTTATAAATTATTTTGTATAACTTCTGGAGCACACTAGTTTTGGCTAGTGCTTTTACGTAAAGAGTTGTAATCGAACCCCATGTATCATTTTCACTATAGTCTTACGTGTTTTATGTAATATATCAGGGCCTCGCAGGGCCAAGCTCTTCAGACATCATGCAGGTCGCTCGGTGTAACCCCATGTGTCAAGGCAAAGTGTGGCTAGAACCAAAAGAGAAGGAAAATGGAAGACCCCTATCCTGCCCCGCCTGATGGCGACATCACCGCGATTATCAGCAACTAATGTCGCATGACCGATAAAGAAGATGCATGATGTCTCAACATCGCCACGACATCGTCGAAACAACGCCGTGACATTGCCATGACATCTCCCGCTGGCTATCGCCACAACATCGCACCGTTGTTTCCCCAAGAACCGTTAAGCTGAGTTTCTTCACCCAAGCTTTGTGCCTTCTTTCATTTAGGGGAAACCAAGACTTGGAAGCTGGTGAGTTTCCTTGACTCATCAAGCTCTAAAAAAGCAAAAGAGACACTATTCGTTTCGCAATGCGGATCCCGCTTAATGGGACACAATGATGTGTTGAATCATGCGATGTCCACGGGTATTCCGTAAGTTGATGGATGATCAACGGACCCCCGGATTTGGGGGCGTTTACAAGATGCATTGTTACGCATCAAAACTACACCTTTTATGCACATGCTCGTATGTAGAGAACCAGTCTTGATTAAGAGTCATGTCAAACGCGCAACCAGAATCTAAAATCCAATTCTCATCAGCTCTCGAATACGTGACGATGCAACTGTGGTTCTCCATCATCGCTTAATCGATTTGATTCCACAACACTAGCCTCACCATATTTTCCAAATTTCTCTCCTTGTTTATTCCTGAATCTCTTCTCCATATTCTATAGCTTGAAACACTCCTTGATGTGACCCTTTTCAGAAGGGATTACAAATTTTATTACAATTCCTGGATTTTGACCTTTTCCTTTGTTTTTCACCAGAATTCTTCTCTTACGGCCTACCGCATACAAATAGGCTATCTCCCCGCGCTTCAGGGCCTACAACTAATTGCTTCATTTTCTCCTTAGACAACACAAATATAGATCTCCTTTGTTTGGGGTTAAGGTATCTCCTGGGCTATATAAAATCATACCTCTGAAAGTCACATATGAAGCAAGAAGCGAACACAACAAAATTAATGCTAGATATTCTTCTTCATATTTAACCTCCAAAGGTTCCAAATTGCACAATTTCTTTAAAGGCCAGACGCTTCTCTAAAGATGTACATTATGCCATACCGTGCAAATACACTCAAGGTTTCAAGTGAAACTTACCGTAAGACTTCTTCCTCATGCACAACTTTCCAACTCCCCCATAACACAACAACAATCTTCTCCTTTAGAACGCTGCCTTGCGTAATATGATTCGATAAATTAAGGTGGATCCGAGATAGGGCTTTTATAAACTTTACATCAAGCTTCTTCTTCGCTCCTAATGATGATTTATTATCTTGCTCTAAGCCCTAGCAATGCATCATCTAGATTCATTTGTGCAAGCACAACATGCATCTTAACTTACTAGAATGAAAAATCTAGTATCATTTGCCTTCGGAATGACATAAGTCTAAACCAAATTCTGGCCACAAATCAAACTCGCTACTCAAACAACTATCTTTGTCGGAGTGCACATATGACAAAATCATGATGCTTCAAAGTGGAAGAATCCTTTGGTTTTTACGTCTGCTTGGAAGTGACATAGCCTAAGCTAAGGTATTTTTTGTATTTTTGTTCTCTTTGTAAATTTGTTTTTTGGTATCTTTTTTGTTTCTATTTTATCGTAGTCATCCTTCAGGAGTATTAGATGATTAAATCTTTCGTAATGAAATCAATTCGTGGCTTTCTTCAAGATTTGCCGAAAAATAATATAAAATCCTAATAACCACATCGTTTATGTTTGATTTTTACGAGATGTGGCAAAAAAAAATGCAGACAATGAAAGAAAATTTTTATATGAGTTTTTTATCTTTTTTAATAAAATTTCTATGACTTGCACAAGAGCGGTATCCACCATTTGGGGCATAAAAGCAACATGCTCCAATAAAATCAATGAGAGTAGAGAATCTTTTTTAATTTAATCTTCCACTTAAGTTACAAAAAAAGGCCATAAGTTAAGTTCATAGAATTTCACCTTATCAGTGAATATTGTTACATATAAACCAGAAATTGAAAAACATTCATTGGTATCTCAGGGGTTTTGTCTTTAGTAGTCAAATCATTCACTCTTTAACCCCAAAGAAATGAATAAATAAAAAATAAAAATATGAAAAAGGACATAAAAAATGTGTTTTGTCTCTAAGAGTCAAATCAGAGACGGGTGTTTAACACCCCAAAGAAATGAATAATTAAAAAAATAAACATCTGAAAATGACATAAATTAAAAATGTGGACATGAGTGAGAGTGCTTGTGAGAAAAAAAGGAAAAGAATTAACTACCAACGCTATAACATGAATTAATCAACAAGTAGAGGTATACGAGTTTAACTTGTCCCTTGAAAACATGTGGACTTTACTTCTATTTATTGATTCTCATTGCATTATTATTATTGACTTTGACTTAATTTGTAAATAGCTTTTTTTTTTATATCATATTTCATTTATCATTTTTATTGAATTTTGAACAAATTTTTTGGTATTCATGTCAAAGTTCTTTTAGGTTGATAAAGATAATTGGGTATTAAGATGTAAAAAAAAAAAAGGATAATCGGCTAATAATAATAATTAATTCACGTGCAAAAAAAAAAATCCATTGAAGCTAAATGGAACTTCTATTTTTTATTTTTTGGTTGCACTTTTCACATGTTTTCAAGTCAATATTAGTTTTGTGAGTGTAAAAGATATTGATCATGGACAAGTATTTTTGCATAGATGCCGGTTTATTCTTTAAAAAGTTTTTAGTATTTTTAATTTTATGTTTCTATAACTTATATTATTACTTAACATGAATAAATAATTTTTTATTAAACAAAAAAAAAAAAAAAAAAACTTGGGCAGTTTAAGTCCATTTGACCTTTTTTCTTTCCCACCACATTCATTATAATAAAAGAAAAGTCTACGGAAATAAAAAATCTAGAAAAAAGACCGTACCCATCTGTTCATATTATGGTAAAACATAGAATGGGTTTTACCCAATCATATGGAAACACATGGAAGATGAAAGCAACTGTAAAATCACGCGCCCACGTGGGAACCGAATAAAGAAAGGGAACAGGTGATCGTACCAGACTCATCATTCCGTTTCCTACAAAGCATATTAGGTTTTTAGAATAAGAGTTATAAAATTCAAAGAAACAAATAAGGTTAGAGGGTATTGCATAGTATAAGGACTATACTTGAATTGAAAAGATTTGTGCTTCTCTTAATGAAATTTTTTTTTTTTTTTTTTTTTTTAAAAATGCACTATGGTAAAGCATTGATAAATAAATATTCAATATATTAAAAATAAATTAATAATTTCATCCAAATAATAAAATCTCTATTATATGGGCGAGATGTAGTAATGTTAAAGGCCGAAACTTGAGACCCAAGAAAGAGATTCTAATATAAATGCTCATGGGCCCGAGGGATGGCAACGGGATGGGTCGACCTTGTCCTAACCCTACCCCTTTTTTTTTTTTAAATTTCAAACCCTAAATAGACCCGTTTAAAATTTTCCTTTCCTTTCCATCCCCTCGTATTAAATTTTAGCAATGTGTTTAATCATTGGATCACTTTTGTCACACAAATCCCCTCCCCACCGTTGATTGAATCACTTTTCCTTTTCTTTCTTTATCAAATTCATCGGATATTAGTCACCCTGTGAAGGTGTGGGATGTGTTTGGTTAGTTGAGAAGTCACTTTTTAATTTATGGAAAATTAAAGTTTTTTTAATGTTCGTTTTTTGTTGTTACCGTCAAGTGGGTTTTTGGGATGGTATGTTGGCGCAATGGATTTCATTCAGATCATGTTTCCGCTGGAGACACAAAGTACACAATCTCGAATTTTCTAATCTCGTGTTTTTTCAACTTTCGCTAATCCAAACTGAGGGTTCAGGGCTCTCTTTGTGGTAGCTTTCTTTTTCTTCCCTTTGGTAGTTTACTATTGTAAATAGCATGAAACAAAGTAAATATCTCTTGGTTGAGTTTTTCCCCAATATTTTTCAAAAAAAAGAGAAAGAAAAAACATTGTCTCGTTTTCTTTCATTTTCATTTTCCTCTTTGTTCTCAGCCATCGGAATGAGGGGTTGGAGGTTTTTCTGACTGTATAGCCACAGAGATTCGGGAGTACGGCTCGAGTGAAGGTATGGACATGGGTTTCTCACATCAATCTGTAACTTGAGCAGGTCGGTGGCTAGGGTTGGAGAACCAGATCCAACCCTTAGAAATTGAATTTAGTTTTTGTGCGCCACTGCAAAAAGCAGGAAGAAGATGGAGGGTAAGGCATGTCGCTTTTACGGCCACCCTCAACGCGCCTTCTGCCATCGACATTTGCTACAAAACCCAGAAGATCAATCAATATGACACTTCAAATTCGAGATATCGCTTTGTTCAGATTCGTGAGTATAAATTTGGTGGAGAAGGTGGGTTTCCTTTGAAAACGCCCTCCACACAATCCAAACCCTACATGGTCGGTCAAAAACCCAACGCCGCGCACACCGCCACCGCGCCCTTCACAACTTTATGTGTCGCGATTAGACGCCAAGATATATTTCCCTTTCCTTACGCCTACGCTTTCAAATCTTTTCGATTCGATCATCGACTGACATTCCTACATCATACCTCCATGTCAAGTGTGAAAACCATCTACCATCGTTGAAGAGATTAAAGGTAAGATTTACGTGGTCGCCGGGTTCCTCCCTGCGGGCCATAACGTCACTTCCCACCCAACGCTTGAGGCCGATGACCATCGATCATGAACGGAAATGTCCTTCCCCATCCTCCTTCCACATCACGCTTTGAAAGATACCAAAATCCTGACATACTTGCTCACTCCTATCATGAACCACTCCTTTATGATGGTCGAGTCACATCGAGCACTGCTATGTTATTATTCTTGCAATGTTAACTAACCTAACCAATGATCATCGTGGAAAACCACCCACTTCCATGGCAATCATTGCGGTCCCTTTTGATGGCTTTATATTGGTGTTTAGGCTCGCATACAAGCGAATCTTCATTCATTTTGAATCCGCCATGTCATGGCCGCTCATCCTTCGACAACGCTGTCCCTAATCTATCAACAAGCTAATGAGGTTTATGGGGATTAAGAATGATCTTATTCTCCAGCAACACTTCCCATCACTTAAAGGGATCACTGTTGAGTCAGGGTGAGCATGAGATGCGCATCATGAGACCCATGTCAATAGCACTAAATATATCACTAGAGTAACTACCAGATGGCGAAGACCCTCCTCCTCACCGTTTCATATATGCATACTTTAGGTCAAGAAACTACATTCCTCCTCAGCCAAAGTTCGTGGTCCCAAGCTACTCAAGACTGCTGATCCTTCTGATGTTTCCCAAACTTCTTCTCATCATGATAATGGTAATTGTCATTATAGAAATCCAAGCTATCATATGAATTTCTCTTTTTTATTTTTAACCAAAGAATCCTTTGATTTTATGTCAGAGTCGATATTCAAGTATGAGATTACACCCATTCTTTGTCTACACTTGCCCGAGAAAGGTCTTATAATCTTTGAAGCATGTGGGAAGTGAGGTAACTCATTATTTCGTGGGCCTTCCATCAATGGTATGTCTTCTCTTCTTAGTGCTTTCAACAAAACCATGACTCAGATTTTTCTTTATACGCAAGGTCGACAAAATCACACACGCAATAAGCCCAAGGTATACAGGGGTTTGTTTGTCGCAAAAACACCAAAGCGTGCAATGTATAGATATATGATACCATTAACGTTCCAACTCCACAAACCTGTTAGAACGATAAAAATCATTTACCCCTATAATCTTGAGCAACCCCTTCATAGATCAGAACCCGTTTCTCAAGCAGTCAGTGGAGATTGGCAAAAGATTGAGCCAACTCCGCTGATGAGAAAAAATCTCTATTCTCAAAAAATAACATCGTTGCTTTCCTTCTAGATCGTCTTAGTGACACTAGGGAGCTACCTTCCAAAAAGTTTTTCTTTGCTTCTTAATTGGAAACCTCATACTTCGCTTTATTTATCTTTGAACATCATGTGCATATTTGTTCATCTTGTGATACTCCTCATTTCATTGTGTATGTAGTATGCTTTAGCATTGCTAGATACTCTACACCTCCACATGATCCTTTTGTTTCACTCTCTATGTATATATCCCTTGAGATATTCAGAATCTTAAATAGCTACTTACCAAGAAGGTTGTTATGGTTACCCAAGCAGTGGATTAAGGACTCTTGCTCATTTGATGAACCAATGTTTCAGTGTTCGTTCACGGACATTAGTGGGTTAATTATTATTACATATTATTATTATTATTATTATTATTATTATTATTATTTGATAGTGGGTAATATATTAAAATAAAAGGAAAGAAACCCATTTGTATATTGTGAGTGATACAAGGCTCCAAAGAGCAGCTTCAAAAAAGGAAAGATAAGTTTAATGTAACAGCCTCTATCCATAAGGAAGAAAAATGAACCCCCATACACTCTAAAGGACATAAAATCAAGAATATTCGAGAATTAAAATCAGAGTAAACCAGATCCTAAAGAGCACACCACTAGTTTTTCATTCTTTGGGTTAGCGCATCATTATCTTCAAACACAACCTTGTTTCTCTCCCTCCAAATAATCCAAAACAAGCATAAAGGAGCTATCAACCTGATTTTTTTTAGCATTTTTCTGGTAGAATGGCCTTTCCATCCTTTCAAGGTCTCCCTAACTGAACCTGGGAGCACCTAGTTGAAACCAAACAACTGTACAAAACAAAAGTAGGTGATCTACATTTTCCTTCTTCTTTCCCTCATAGATGATTCCTGCCCAACCGTTTTCCCTTCTTCGGGCCAAGGTCCTGAAAAGTTAGGAACCTTTCCCCACCACACTTCCTAAGCAAAGAATTCCAAACCATGTTTTTAGGGAAACTGCACCTCTCCAACGCCCATTAGAGTGTTATTTTTTGATAAGTAAGAGAAAGAATGCCTTAAGAGGCACAAAAAGGCGCCAAAAGTTTACATAAAGTATTCGCTGTGCCTAACAAAGCCAACCGTAAAATAAAGGCTCGCAAATTAAGAAAACAGAGACTAACTTGACTTGTTGAACCACATCCCAACACGGCGCAAAGATCTTGAGCCCGTGCCAACACCATCAACTCAATGGTTTTTCGCACAACCTTCGCCACCATGCCGCCAACAGGTGCCAAATAATATATGGCGCGGTCCCAAATAATCAAAAACGTTTCGCAGATACTAAAAATAACAGATTTCAGCAATTGTTAACGGTGATAGTTGATTATCGTAAAACGAAGAAAAGGGCTGGCGGGTGTTGTCTACCAGCTTGACATCAAAAGCCTTCAAGACAATATAGCCTTATAACATGGTGTTAATACATTACGGTTTTAAATGGAATGGGTGAGGTTTCTAGTGCAGCATATTCACAACTAGTTTTTCCATCCTCGTTAAACTATGTCGACATGTCATTTCCCAGTTCCGGTGAGGCCTAAAGACGTGGCACCCACTCTTTCCTTATCTTTTCATCATGGGTATGGAGGTGCTTAGTATCCTCATTTGCAGGGCGATGGATGGAGGCTATATTTTAGGTTGTGTAATCAAAGACAAGGGGGAAGTTGATCTCAATATCTCCCATCGCCTATTTATCTATCAAAAAAATAAATAAATCTCCCATCTCCTATTTGCTGATGGTACGATTGTTTTATGTGAAGCTTCGAAGGATCCTATGTTATTCCTTAGTTGGGTCTTCCTATGGTTTGAAGCCTCTTCTGGGTTGAGTATAAATTGAGACAGGAGTAAGTTGATCCTAGTGGGATTGGTGACAAATATAGATGAACTGGCTTAGGAGCTTAGGTGTTGGTTTCGGACCCTCCCCATAACCTATTTAGGCCTCCTATTGGGGGCTACTCATTAGTCGATTGCTGTGTGGGATGGGGTGGAGGAAAGATTGAGAGAGGTATGGATCGCTCAAGTTGAAAAAGAAGTTACCTCACCTCCAAAGGAGAAAGGATCACCCCCATCAGAAGGACGTTATCTAACATGCCTATATTACATGTCTCTTGTGAGGATACCAAACCCGTGGTTAACGGCTCCTGAAAAGTTCCGCAGATCTCTGTGAGGAGCCCCCCTGACAAGGAGATCGCACCTAGTCACCCTGTAAGTGGTGTGCACACATGTTTAGCAGATTTAGGAGTTAAAAGCCTTGCTATTCTCAATAGAGCTCTCCTAGGCAAATGGTTGTGGAGATTTGCTAATGATTCTGATGGCATTTGGAGCACGCTTGATCCTAATACGCAAAAGGAGCCTAAAACAACCTTTGGGAATCGATCCTTATCACAGGCATCTTGATCCTGAGCGTTATAAAACCACGGTATGCGCTGAATCTCTAAACCTTGTCATTATATTTTGGAGTCACTTTATTTTATAAAGATTTGTTTTAGTAGTTGCTTTATTTAAATTAGAAAGTTTTGTTTTCCTAATCAAAGTAGGAGTTTTTTATTCAACAGAGAGTTCCTGTTTTTTTAAAACCACATATTGGGTTTATTTGATTTGTAAAGTATGTATCATTCATGGCCTCCCTCTCTTTAATGCAACAATTTTCATAATCAATTAGAAGTTTAATAATATTTTCAGATTTCTTTTTTTAAAAGTTCTTTCTTCTTCTCTTACCTCTTTGGTGGATTTTTATATGAGTTCATGTTTCATCCCTTAGTAGATTCCTCTCAAAGCCATGAATATATATATCTTCATCCTCTTTATCTCAAAAGGGACACTGAACTGGGCGAGTTCAATAATTTATTATCTTTTGGTGGATTTCTGAGCTGCTATACCTATCCTTCTATAACCTCTCCTCATCTCATCATCTTCTTTTTCACCTTTCCATAACCAATTTTTCAACCTCAATCCAAAACTTTCAAAATCTTGTTCCGTACCTCTAAAACCTTTTCAAAAACCTTGTTTCACCCTAGAAACCATAAAAAACCATCATCCTCAACTTCCACACACCCCCAAAAACTGCACATCCCACTCACCCAGAAAACCCAAACCCAAGAACTAGTTTAAAAGTTGCAACAAAGTTGTTTTGTATCAAATCAAACCCAAAACTTTCTTAAACATGTAAAATCTCTTTCATGCTAAACTTTAATTCCAACGCCTAAATAAACCTTTAAATAAAACCCTATAACTCTTGAGACCGTGGATTATGTCCCTTACCCTTCAAAGCTACATCCTATACCCTCAAACTACCACAAACCTTATCCCTTACATGCCCAAACTGCTAGATCATCCTAGAACGGTCCCGCCCTCGTCGCATTCTCACTGGCTACGCACTGGCGGGTTCCGTGGGTTGAGACCTAGGGGAGGCCAAGGGCCTTGGTGTGGGCCTTGAAGGAAATCTGAAAGAAGTTGATTTGAATCAGTATGAGTGAGAACTCAGAGTTTAGAGTTGGTAATGGTACCAAAATCAGATTATGATGTGATCATTGGTGTAGGAATTCAGCGCCAAACCAAAATTTTCCAACCCTTTTTAAGTTGGCGGCAAACAACCAGGAAACAATGTTAGAGGTTTGGGACCAATTGAATGGTCATGAGAGTTGGAACCTTAGGTTTGCCCGCCGCGCTTTTCAATAATCGAGAGCAATATGGTTATGTGAATCTTAGTAACTCTTTTTAAAGAAAGATCACTAATGTGTTTTCGTATAAAATTCTCGAAAGGGGAAAAGGTGATATTTTTTTAAAGGTCAGGTTTGTTGACGCCAAAGCGCTTTCTGCGCCCAACAAGTGGATCCCGCCCCTGCTCCAGCGGAAGCTCTGTGGTTCTCAGTCCCAATCCTAAGACGATGGTCTCTGGAAGCATCCTCTTCAGGCAAGGTCCTTACTTCGATGCTTTCAAAGGTAATGGCCGCAGCAGTTCTCTAATTATGTGTTCTTTGTGTGAAATTAAAGACGATTCACTATATTCTCAGACCGCCCCTGGTCGCTTTTGGTCTCTACGTGGATCTCTTTTCACCGTGGTCGTGCATGCGGGTTTTCCTGAGTCGGGTTAAGGAGGCAAATAATAGTTTGAAGGACCTTGAAGGGCAAAGATAAGAGAAAACTTGGTACTTAGTACTCACCTGTATTCTTTTGACTATTTGAAAGAAAAATAAAATCGTGATTGTTTAAAAAGACAGTACAGAAAGTATAGAAGTTTAGAGATTAAAGAATTTTTTTTGTGTATAATTTGTTGAGTTGGAACAAATTGTATTTAGGTGGAGAGGCCCTCGCCCTCTAAGGACTTTTGGGGTGGTTGGCTTCCAATTAAGAGCTGGTTTGTCTTTTTGTTGTTCCTAACTTCCAGGTATGGGATAAACTGCATATCTCTTGTATGTACCTTTTTGTTTTCGGTAATATATGCTTTGGTTTATTTATCAAAAACATCATTTCTTGAAACTAACTATTTTAGTTGGGTGGTCATCCTTAGAGGAGAATACTAGGAAGATCTCATTTATAGAGTTATTTGGGTTAGCCACCACGCTCTCGAATCCCTTGTTAGTTTATGACCTGGAAAAAGAAACTCTTCAAGGAAATCAGGAGAAAGATCTTCGAGAACAAAAGAAGGAGTTTACCATCAAGATGCTGGTAAATGAACTGAAGCAAATGATTCAACTATTGAAAATATTTTGATATCCCGCTTTACGCCAACACATGATGTAAGATCACGTGAATATTTAATTTAGTGAAAATACCAAGAATCAGAAAAACTTCGAGAAACTGCGCAGAAAGATCTTCGAGAAACAAAAAGAAAAAAAATAGTCACTCATCAAGATGTTGGTAAATGAACTTTGAGAGCAAATGATTCAACTATTGAAAATATTTGATATCCTGCCTTAATGTCGCATTATTACGATCAAGATCACCGTGAAATACTAAATTTAGTGAAAATACCAGTAGTAATCAAGAGCTTTTGTGTTTAATTTAAGGTGAAATCGTATTAAAAGGGCAAGCGGAACTTACTTGGCTAAATAGTAAGCCATGAATTTGTCTTAAGAAGTCAAATCTCTCACCTAAGCAGAAAGCTGCAAGCTTTCATCATCTTCAATTTTGAACAAGAAGATCCCAGCAGATGTCCTTTTTTGATAACAAAGGAAGATTTATCGGAGCCGCAAGCCAAAAATAATGGCCTCAGATACTACATAAAAAGAGAGGTGCATGCAAACTTTCTCTCCCCATCACTCACTCTAACCCCAAATTTATTTCCAACAAAATGTACTCTACTCACCTCCTCCTCTATTTCAAATAAAATACTGTGCCAACCCACCTTAATCAATAAACTTATTCTAAAGTGGTCAACTTTGCACAATTTTTCTTGTTCCCGACTAAAGACAAAAACCAAAAGCAGTCTTCATCTTTTGTATAGAAAAAAATCTCATCCTTAAAAATTATCTCACTTAAACCCTTCCGCACCGTCCAAAACAATCTTTTCCTTTTATTCTTCCTTATCGGAGAATAATCTTTTCTTAAGGTCATTAGGGTATCCCTATCAGCCTTGGTTTACCCACATCACCCCATAGAGAGAAAAACAGCTCCCATAATAACTTTGTCTTTACGCACACATGTGGAGAGTCAAACAAATCAAACGAAGTCCTTTAAGAACTTCCAAATAAACAAATGGAGATTCAAATTGTAGAGAGGTGGCTCAAACCCAAGACCTCTTGCCAAACGAAGCTCTTATATCATGTTAAAAGACCAACTCTCATAAAAGCTCAATCTTGTAGGATTTAGGCTTAATATGAATATCATGCTTCTCAACATTATGTAAAAGGTCAAAAAAGTGAGCCACATCAGTTCGTTATTTACCCTATTTATTGAGCCTAGGTAGTGTCAGAAGAAGTCCCCTTTTTTGGAGTATGGAGGTTGCACCCATAGTTGTAAACTCAAAGAAGCCTTTTATTTATTATTATAAGAAGCTCCCTTCATATTTATTATTACTTCTATTGAAAGACCTTTTGAACACTATTGTTCTCTTGGCTACCTATTGAAAGAGTTGTAAAAATTAGAGCTTTCTTGCAATTTTGCATTGAAATTTATGTTTCCTTCTTGTTGAGTCTCTTTTCTTGTCCTTTTTTAGCATTAAAGATGAAGTGTAATACCACTAAGGGTGGAGTCCAATGCTAGTGGCAGAATTGTGTATTAAACTTTGCAACTTGTTTCTTATGTTTGTATTGCGCAACATCTTATATTTGCATGCCAATCTAAAAAAGTTTTTCCTTGCTCTTTCAATGTTAATTTTAAATCTTTTGTTATTATTACCCTTGAAGCCTAGCTCAAGTAGTAAAGGGTTGGAGTGGGGGTAGTGGAGGTTCCAGGTTCGAATCATAGGACAACAAATGAAAAACTCTATTTCTCTCTCTCCTCACAATATCAAGTGGCAATTCACATCTTTTAATCTAGTTTTATGAATGAATTTATATAATGTATTGGAATCATGGTATGCTTTTATTTATTTATACACTTTACAAGAAAATTATCACTAAAGTTTTAGCAGGTCTAATCTTACCAAATTATTTGCATGATTCTAAAGTGGTTTTCAAAAGAGTAGGCTTTAGTGCTTGCCCGTTTCTGCTATTTGCAGAGTTAAAACTCATTACATGTGTCCATCAGAGGCTTTGAAACTTCTTTTTTTAGAAGGCTGATATGTCAGAATCCATTATATGTATCTCATCTCTTCTTCTTCCACTCACCACTTCTTTCCTTTTCCTCTTCCTCGTTATCCCCCTTTTTTGTTAATGTGATATTTTTAGTTTGTCTCTTTATATAAGTGAGATAGTTGAAAAAACAAGAAAATTGATTCATAACCAAATTTTATAACATCTCTAGAAAAGTATGACTAAATATTAGAATCAATATTACATATACCTTCTTATTTTGAAGCAAATTAATTCTTTCATGCTTGCTTCCCTATACAGTTGACCCCACATTTGTGAACGTTTAAATTCTTAAGTTAGTTTCAAATAATTAGGTAAAATAATTGAATCTTTAGGCAAAATCACACAATTTCCTTGCTGAAGGTAGTCTATAACTACTGAATCCTCCCAATCTGAAAACCAACATCTTTGAAGAAGAAAAAACATCTGTCTACACTACGGAATATTTCCAAAGATATTCACGCGTTAGTATACGAAGTGTCATGAAGGAAATCATTTTGATCATTCAGAGTCCATTAACTCATCCTGGTACTCTATTTTGAATTTTTGATCCGTCAAAATTTAGCTTGAACCTTTCGTTAATTGGAGGTATCCAACAAATCCATTTTTCAACCATATGAGGGACTGTGTCCTTCGTTCTGAAGATAAGAGTTGCCCATAACAACATGAAGACTTTGGAAAATAGGGATAGCTTTCTCAATAATGAGAAGGGGGCTGGGCTGACTTTCTTCAAACGGTGTACTGGATTTCTATGAGCCCAAACATTCCACAAGATAATGATAATTTTTTCCATTGGAGGTTTGAAAGTTAACAATTTCAGTTTTCTTAATTTATAGATCATTTCAATCAGTTTCGAAAATTACCTTCATAAAGGACAACTTCTACAAAATGGTGGTTAATATTTTTCTACTATTATTAGATAAATCAAGATACTTGCAACACTCATACTGGATGTTTATCCCCACAATCCTCCATATCTTATATTAATTATTATTTGCACCAACTCAATGACTTATGAATTCTTATTGCTCCATGATATACTTAAAAATATGTAAAATTATTTTAGTCATGGTTTTTTTTGTAGCTAGAGTGTGTGAGATGGTGTCCTGTTCAGTTCACATGAAGGTCACACTCCCCATGTCCAGATTCAGAACAGCTCAGTCCCCCGTCATATACCCAAAGCAAAGCCTTCGCAGAAAGTCCTACATCTAAAGTCCAACACATGAGAGATTTGAAATTCCAGAGAAATGTCACTCCAATGCTATGACACCCCAACTGCAATGGCTGCAGTGTGTGAGTTAGGTTATCATGAGCTTACCTAGCAGCATATAATGTCAAGAATGGTTCATCTAGAGCAACCCATAAAAGCAAGGTATCTCAGAGATAGCATCCCTCAGAGCGTGAATTTCAAAACATATTCAAGCTCCAACAAATGAGTGTCGACAACAGATATATAATCTTGATATTTGTTTTCAAACAATCAAAGAATTGTTTGATGGCATGCCAAATATAATTACAAAAGTCTTCCTGCAAGCACCAACTATGCTGACCTTGGAGACTGATGAGGGTTGTCCGGATTTCTTGCCTCTACTTTCTTACCTACACCCGATGAAAAACCCGTATAAGCTTTTTACGCTTTAATGGGAATAAATTCGTGGACTAATTACCAATACTTATCTACATTTTTATGCACATGCATATACATCTAACATATCATATACTTATACACATGCTTATGTTAATAGAGCTGACATTCACTAAATATAAGGAGATATTCTATATTTCCATCATCGTTACTCGTTATTTTTAATTATTCTTCATATACATTTCATATCATTTTACACTTTGCTTCTTGTTTTTTCACAAAGATAGATTTTCATCGCCCGCATAGCGGTAAGTATGTTCCTTATCACCAGTCATTCCTCACTGTCAGATTCAATTATTTAATTTGGAGTGTTTGCTTCATAACCCGTAAGCAGAGCAAAGCGAAACCATAAGGGCCTAAGGCGCCATACCACCCGCACGCAACGCTGGTCTATGGCGCGGCCCCATATGCCATATCATTGTGCAAGACAATGACCATCTAAAGGGCCCGAAGACATCAAGTATCATTGTACGACAATGATCATCTATGGGGCGGGCCTCGATGCACTATAATGACCCTAACGGGTCAACTGATCAAGATGTCAGCAGACTCTGTTTTTCCCTAATAGGCACCCACCTATCCCTCTACTGTGTTTCAAGCAGCATAACTACGTGTATTTTATGTTCAGTACATATCTCATATTCCCAAATAATTATTATCATCCGGTAATCATATGCGATATTTATAATCATTTATTCGTATCTTTGAATTTTTCATATCTCATTATATGCATGAATAACTATGGTTACCATGTATGCCTTATGAGTTTTATTTCACCACCAGTCCGACTTCATCAATACGCTTGATGATCTTAGACTAAAGGTTTTCCATAGAGTCCAAGAACATCCAAAACGGAGTTCAAACAAAGAAATTATGATCGTCCTAAGTTGGAAGCTTCCCATGAAAAGTGACTACGAGCAGAACTAGTAGGGCCTATTGTTTTTCATGATTTCTGGACCTAATATGAGTTCCAATATCATTAAGCTATATATGGATGGATTCTAGACTCAAAGGGCTTTCCATAGAGTGCAAGAACATCCAACGGAAATGACAAAGAATTATGACTATCCGTTGAGGCTTCCCCATGAATGAAGGATTACGAGAAGAACCAGCAAAGTTTCATTGAGCTGTGATTTCTGGACCTAATATGAGTTCCAATTTCATCACGCTATATATGGATGGATTCTAGACTCAAAGGACTTTTCATAGAGTCTAAGAACATCTGAAACGGAGTTCGGACGAAGAAATTATGACCGTCCGAGGTTAGAGGCTTCCATAACAGACGAGAGATGAACTAAAGAAGGCCCATCGGCTTTTCGTGATTTCTGGACCAATATGAGTTCCACTTCATCAAGCTATATATGGATGGATTCTAGACTCAAAGTGCTTTCCATAGAGTCTGAAGAACATTCAAACGGAGTTTTGGACGTAATAAATTATGACCACCAAGTTGGAGACTTATGAACGCTGACTACAAAGCGAATCTTCAAGAAGGCTTATCAAGCCAGATTTCTGACCTAATACATGAGTTCCAATTTCATCAATATATATATGGATGGATTCTAGACTCAAAGGGCTTTCCATAGAGTCTAAGAACATCCAAAACGAAGTTCGGATGAAGAAATTATGACCGTCCGAAAATATGTGTTTTGGAGAAATTTTGACAGCATCTCTCCTAAAACCCCAATATTTTCTTAATACAAATATTCTCACCCCAGCATCATCACAAACCAACCACCTAAGTCCAACAAAATACCAAGTAGGGTTCTTTTAGACCCAAATTCATAAAAAAATGGGTTTATGGTTTGATTTTTCCATACAAAAGTCCAAAAATCCAATAATCCATACCAAAATCATAGTTTCCATACTAATGTACAAAAATCCATACCTTTCTTGGCTTTCTTCTCTTCTTCCTCTTCTTCTTCTCTTCTCCTCTCTCTACGTTTTGCTCTCCCCAAAAATGCCCAAATGAGAGACCTAATGGTTTTATCCCAATTTGATTTAAATTTTTATTGCTCTTATCCTCAAACTCCCTCCCATTCGCAAATCAAGTTATGCATATTTCATTTTAGTTCATAACCTTCTTATCTTATGACTTTTGGTGTCCCTTTGATAAATTACAATTTACCTTCCTGCTTTTATCTTATACAAATCTCGGTTTCTCCATTTTCATGCTTATGATGAATTACGGAAAATTCAAATTGAGGTTTAGACAAAATACCCTAAACATGTTACAAAACCTGTTAGGCATATTTTTGGGGCACATATGCCTCTCTCTTTGTTGCTATGTAACCCATTGGGGCAAGTTTGATTGCTGTAGAGGCAAAGTTCCCCACACCACATGAGTGATTAGCTTCACAAAACCATACACAACCTGGAGGAGGTGCATATACGACGCCTCGGATCAAGTTTGGAGATAGCAGCTTACGACATCTACTCCTGGGCTTGGAAGATTGCAAAAATATTGCTCGCAACCAAGAATGGTTCACAAAATGGGAGGAGACTGGTGCTATAAGCTAGAGACGGTCAAATCAACGCCGATCTTTCTCATCCGATGTACGCTAGGGACGCGGAGCAAAATGGTTCTCATTTATGCTGAAGGTAAAGGTCTTTAGCTAATGGAAGTTGTTATCAAAGAAACCTGTGTGGACCTCACGATGGGCTGTGAAACCACATAAAAAATGGCACCATCGATCAAACTTAAGAAGAAAAGCTCTCCAGATACAAAATCCTTTGTAGAAGTGGTAGCAAGGAAAGAGTATTATTTCTATCGAGGCAATCTACTGCAATCGTAGGAAGAAGAAACTGGCGAGAGATTCTTAAGAAGATTATCCGCTGGTTCGTGGGATGGTGGGGGAGGAGTGAACCCCGGCCCATGCGGAGCAAGTCCTTTAAGACGGCAGAGCATGGTACGCTGGGTGTTGGGAGGGCGCTTTAAAATGTTGTGAAATGGGAAAAGCATGGCTATTCGACTTGATAACAAAAATGAAGCTGAAAGGATTCTCAGGGTTGGCACAAGAAATTTTTTGGGTTTTTCTATATTTCTTAAGAAATGGGCCAAAGAAGATGGATGGGAAACAGAGAGAAATTTCGAGGAGATGGCCTGGGTCAAACTGATAGGGTTGTCAGCACACCTATGGAGTTGTCCCATCTTGAGAAGAATCGATGATCGTTGTGGTGGTTTCCTGGCCATGGATGAAGATACGACATTTTTGTCTGACCTACGTTGGGCTAGAATCCGGGTGAAACAGAACGGGAAAACTCCGCCTCCATATGTAGAAGTGTTCGGAGGAAAGAGTAGATATGATATTCAACTGTGGTGGGAAATCCAACCTTCCGTCATATCTGCAAACGCCTTTACCGACATGGAAGCAGGGAATGAGTTGAGGGAAGACGAAGAGGAAGGTGCACTCTGTTTTTGAGAGAGCGGCATGCCTGGAAGCCGACGGAGAAGATTCGATGGACAGAGGACGTCCCACTCAGTAGAGAATTCAACATGGTTTAGTCTGCAATGCCTACCCACAATGATCCCTAGTCGGTCCTGTAAAACCTCAAGCACATCTACTTCTGTGGGCTCAATTTAGCCTGAATTAGGGTCGGCTAAAACTCATTTTTGACTAGCTGAGATTAGGCCATCATTTTTGCTTAGCTCAGTTCCTCGGCTCAAGCAATCCCGTCGGGTTTAACCCAGGGCAAAGCCCATCTTCGAGAGCCTATGAGAACTTTCTGGGTTGGCACAAGGTCTTAATTCCTCACCCAAATTTCTCGTTTATCAGCCCGCCTATAAGGAAGGAAACAGAGGGCAGAAGAGAGGGGAAGAAACGGCAGAACAAGCCATGATGCACTGGTGTGTTGATAATTTCCACTGAATAAACTTCTTCCCATTCCTTCTTTCTCATAATGAGTCTTTATCACTCTAGTGGGGTTCTTCAGTTTGTGGGGTCTCCTGCACTACTCCCACTTGGAACCGCTTTTAGTGGTGGGAAGTATGCTAATGGGAGTGAATGTTGGAAACCTGGAGCGAATGGCCTAAGAGGAGGGTCTTGAGGAGGATAGTAATAGTTGGGAGAAGGTCAGTTCAACCCTGCATTCTTCTGAGGGTTTTGTAATGAATTGGGAAGATAGTCGCTTGACTAAATTTAGTGAATGTCGCTTTTCTGTACGTGGGTTTAGAGAAGGAGATTATCCCAAAGGTCTTATTAGAAAAATGGTGGCAAGAAAATGAAAAGAAAGGGAGAGTGACAATAGATGCGCAGCGGAACTAAAGGTCGGTCATCCATTAATTATAATGAGGATAAATTAAAAGTTGAAGGGTGCCAAGAATAGGTAATCTATTGCTAAAATTGAGATGAAGGTGTAACTTTCCTCCACTGTGCAGGGTGAATGACCTTGAAAAAAGGAGAGTCATCATGAATTTTATTAGATCCCAAAGGGTTGATTTGGTTTGTTTGCAAGAACCAAGATCTCGTGGGACGGAATGTGTTTTCCCGCTCATAGTATTATGCTGCAGGTTCTTTGGATTGAAAGCTCTGATGCAGTAGGTGTGCGTGGGGAATCTTTGATGTTTTGGGATAAAAGAAGATTATCCTGTGAGTCCTAGTTTGCAGCTATTCTTTTTACGTGTTCAAGATGGTGAGGATGATTTCTTTGGATGTTTATTGCTGTGTACGGTCCTGTTGAAAAGAGATATAAAGAAGTCTTCTGGGAAGAGCTCAGTTCGATCAAAGGTTTGTAGAATGGACCCTGGTTCTTAGAAGGGGATTTTAACAAGATCCTATTACCTACTGAGAGATCTAGAGGTGGTAGAATCTCCTCAACTATGAGAAGGTTTTAAGATATTATCAATGAGTTGGGCCTTCATGATTTGCCTCTTCAGGGGGGCCCTTTTACATGGAGGGGAGGCCGAAACGGCAAAGCCCTGTCTCGATTGGATATATTTTTGGTGACTGCCGATTGGGAAAGCAAGTTCAATAAGGCTGTTCAAAAATGCCTATCGTGGTCTATTTCTAACCATTTCCCCATCCTGGTGGATAGTGACTAATCGTGATGTCCTCCTTTCTGGCTTGAACTTATGTGGGTTAAAGCATGAGGATTCACAAAATTCGAAGCGGTGGTGGCAAAGTCTAGTCTTTCGTGTGGCTCTTCGCTTTTATTTGGTGGCCAAACCAAGGATTTGGAAAAGGCATCTTAAAAAGTTTGAAATGAGGAGGTCTATGAGTTAAGGCTACCAAGTTGGAGGCTTTACTTTATATATCCTCATCGGGACGATCTCGGGAGAAGGACAGGGAGTTAGGGCCCTATGAAAACACGATGGCTGAACCATGGCTTCAAGTGGATTTAAGAATCCTGTTTATGGAGGAGATTTCCTAAGGAGATAGAAATCTAGAGAAAACCCGGTCGAAAGAAGTGGGACAAAAACACCAGGTTCTTCATAGTGTGATTGGCAAAATGTGCCCACAGAGAAGAAATTCTTATCCTAAAATCTAAGCATTAATGGCGTGTTTAAATAAGGTGGAAGAGATTAAGAATGGTCTAGTGGAAGTGATTTTATACTCAAGAGGCTTCCTCGGGGACTGCTTGGCGCCTCCTCTCCCGCCCCAATGTTATCTGCCGAGGAAGCCTTTAAGTCGGGAGGGGAAGGCTCATAGAGAAAGAAATCTCGGGCGCAATTTCTCGAACTTAACGGGACAAGGCTTCGGTCCCATGGTTTTCCCATAGCCTCTGCATCTTCCTCGCAGGCAGATTTGCTTATGGCACAGTGTGCTCGCTTCAAAGAGCTTCCCACGATCGAAAGTAGCATTTGTCGCAATTTAACGCCACCTCTTTGGTTCTAATCTAAGAAAAGAATGTGGAAGACCCTAAGATCCAAGACTTATCAACTTAGGTGGAGGCTCATGCAAGATCCCTGAGCAGAAGTTTTGTGTCAACAGATAAAAAGAGGTCGTGCTTAGACCATTTCCCACCCTCATCTATTCGTTGTTAGGCTGAAGACATATCCCATGCAGCCTATTGCTAATGAAGTTTGTGGACTCAATTTTAGTTATTATTGGTTTGTCCGCCCAGCTCCATATTGAAAATTCTATTATAAGATTGGGTCGGGATTTTGCTTTTCTGTGCATGGACAGATGGCTTGAACCCATGATGAGTTAGATCAAGTGAAAAGTGTTCTCACCAAACTCCTTCTTAAACTCTTACTCGCCTTCCGTCCGGGTCGGTTTCCTCCCAGCTCGAGAGGCTCGAGCACAGCATGATCCTATCTCCCTATCTTCATGATTGACATGGGAAGGCGCCACCTTCCGCCCACACCGCTGATTGATGCCAACTACCTTCCGGGTAGTAGTGCCCAACCCGTGAGGGAGGGAGGTCATCCTCCTGTCTATTTCCATGTACACTACCATTCTTTCTCTTTACGAACCTAATAAAGACCAAAAAATGCACTCTTTGAGTTGGGATTCTAATGTGGCTCAGTTGTCCTGACCCCGAGAACCAACTTGCTGAGAGATTATTCCGTAAGGCCAAATGACAATGCCGCTGAGTTAGCTACATGGAGCCCACTGTGGATTCGGTCCTTCCCTTCCCCACCCACGCCTCCCTAGGAGCCCCTCAAATAAGGCTATATTATAAGGGGTTTGGGATTCGGTTGAAGAAAGGTTTCGGAAGAGGATGGCCTCATGGAAGATGCAATATATTTCTAAGGGTGGAAGGATTACGCTAATACGCAGTACTCTGTCAAGCCTCCCAATTTATCATTTATCCCTTTTTCATATGCCTCAAAAGATTTGCTCTAGTTTAGAGAGAATTCGTAGACAGCTGCGGGGGTGGGAGCTGAGTAGCTAAGCCTCATCTCGCTAAATGGGCCTCGGCTTGAGCAGTGCACCTTCAGTTAGATGGCTTTTCTTTCTTTTATACAAATGGAGTTGGAGATTCACAATCTATGATGGTAACGCCTCTATGGAGAAAGGTCGTAGCAAAGAAATATGGGAGTCTTCTTCCAGGTTAATAATGCTGACTCCTTTAAAGTGGGCTTTGGTGTTGGTTTGTGGAAGGAAATCAACAAAGAATGGCCCCTCTTCCTACAAAATTATGTATTTTCCTTAGGCAACGATAGGAGGATTAGATTTTGGAAAGATGGTTGGTGTGGTGAGGAGGTGTTGTGTTCCTTGTACCCTTCTACAAGCCTTCCTTAGCAGTTTCTTCTTATTCGTTATGATGTCGGAATCGGTGGAACCATTTAGTAGATGTGACTTGATACTTACTCCTTTCTAGCATCCCCACGATTGGGGGAGAGATGGAGGAGTTAGGAAGCCTCCTCTCCTTTATCCACAGGGAAGAAAATTGCACCCCAGGATTGAGGATAATCTTTGTGAAGGGATCTTAGACTTGGTAACTTCTCAAATATGACCATGTATAATTTGTTTAGACAAACCCAACCACTTTGATTTTCCGTCCGCCCCGGCTTGAATGCCGCAAATTCCTTCAAAATTAGCCGCTTTGTCAGCTCCTAGGGAGCAAGTGATGGATCTTGGTGAATTTGCAACTTTTAACGCCGCGAAAGATTCTGTTATAATGTGATGTTGCCTTTGCGAAGAGGATGACGAGACTATAGATCATTTGCTAATCCACTGCAAGACCGCCAAGATGCTTTGGGTCCTCTTTTTGACGATAGTTAGACCACTCGTTTTTTTCTTCAGATTCGTCAGCGCACTCTTAGCTTGGCGCTTGTTTCGCATGTGGCAAAAATCGTGCAACGCGTGGATTATCGCTTCCTTCATGCTTTCTTTTTCCGGATTCTATTATGGAAAGAAATAGGGTGGTGTTTGGATATTATGAATAATGTGTCGCCACTATGTTATTTTTCATAATATGTGAATTGACAAATTTATAATGGCGTTAACATCGCACTTCAGAAATTCTTGCCTGGCTGGGTGTAATGAGGGCAAGAACCCCTTGTCAGTCCTGCTTTTTTGTTTCCTTCAAAGTTCCTTGGTTCCTTCTGTTCACTGTGCACTTTTTGGAACCTCTGGGTTCTTTTGATCTATATATTGTCTTTTATCGATAAAAATAAATAAATAAATAAATAAAGGTATTCCTTTTGTCTAATAATTCTTTGATGACTCGACTCTCAAGAGTTGTCATTTATTAATAACGAGTAAGATACTATGGTACGCATTCCATAACCTAATCAACCCATTTGGTGAAATCCATGTTAGAATTACCTAATAAAATTCCATTCTAGTTTATCATAGGTCTTTTCAGATCCACTTAATCGCCATATATCCCAATTTTCCTTTTTTTTCGAAAGGAATATAATATTCTTGGCTGGCTAGCAATGATATCATTTATTAATAAGTCCTATGGATAAAAGTAAGCTCCTTTGAAGAGGGAAACCACTTCATTTTTAGAAGATGTTTTACTATGAACAAATGCCGCTCACAACCACAATAAGCACTGTAAGAAGCACAGCTAAAGTGATTCCGAGGTTTCTAGATTTTCTAATTTAGAATCAAAGTGATATCTTATTTATCTCCTTGAGTATGTGACCATTAAGAATGCAGTTAACATGTTACAAATAAATTTTGCCAATTATTTTCCAATATTTTTTTTATAGAAGTTAGCTTGAAGACCATCCCACGCTGCTTTTGGTGTTATGCTAATACAAAAACTAAATAAACTACATGATAGGAGTGGTGGTTTAAATGATGAAAAAAGGGTGGTGAATGGTTGTGAGAGGAAGGAAAAGGAAACACAAGGAGCAAAATAAAATCTCAAGTATGTTGTATTTCATTGTTCTATAATATTTTTATAATACATAAGTGTACCTTGTTTGTCTACAAAATTCATACTGATCTCATATATTGTGAAGCATTTGGGTCCTTGAATGAGTTTTTGGCGCTGCTTTCAGACATTCTTTGTTATGGGTAAAATGCAAGTTCGAATAATAGGGTTTGCTTAAGTCCCATTGCCAAAAGTTATCATGGGTCTTTTGTATTCCAAAATTGAAAATCTTGGTTGTAACCCCAGATTGGTCAAAGGGATCAACTTGGCTTTTCCCCTCTAAAAAGGTTCGAACCAGTTGAGGTCATGCTTCATATCTCTGGGTTATTTAGATATGGATCGCACTGGGCTTTCCCTGATACTCACTTGCAAGTTGTCAGGGAATCATTGAGTGAGATGTCGTGAATCCCTTTGGTCAAATCACCCCATACTGATATTTTAATAGACGTAAAAGCATTTGAGTGGTTTAATAAATCACAATGAAGTTTATCACTTAAAAAACGAATCACAAATTCGAACTTTTGAACCTCGACTAGTGTTCATAAAAACACTTAATACTTTATTACTATGTAGGTATACAGAGAACACATTAACTTCAGAAATTCTGCCTGAAAAATCATATGATCTCTAATTTTAAGTTCCTACATATTTGCACACCTTAATTATTGATTCTTATATTTGAGTCCTTGCTCCCACCTTCCTTATTAAATTGGGGATATAATGCTGATCGCCTGGATAAATAACTCAATATGGTACTGAAAGCACTCGTTAAACGACTAACTCTTCAAAGCTCAAACAGTATTTATCTGACTCCTTAATACGAATATCAATTGCAGCCAACCTTCCATCCCCATAATATCGAAACCTTTCCACACAGATTTCCTACTTTTTCCATTCGCATGCCCACTTCTCCGTTGTCGTTTTGCTTCCTATCTAGGGTGCAAAACCGAGCATTGATGTTTGGAAATGTTCTGGAGTGATTTTGAAGCTCAGCAAAACAAAGAAGCCCTAACTCGAAACGGAGGTCATCGAAACTTGCCGGAGTGTGATTGACCGCATAATAGAAGATCCCAAAATTGAAACTTCCCCGTTCCTTCTACTGAAACGTTTGTGTGATTTCATGAAAATCAGGTTGTGGCTTCTGTTGCTCTAAGCCTCAAGTGTCCCATGGTAGCTCAGGTCAGAGTTCCCTTGGCTCTCGATCAATCTTCTATTATTGTCACGTAGTTTCTCTTGCAACCAATTAGACCCTCAAGGGCTCTTTCTAAATTAGTTGGAAAACATTATTTTTTTCTTCATTTTGTCCATTTATTTGATTGTGTGTGTTTAGATGAATGGTTTATCTTGGAATTGAAATTTTAAGTTTGGTACAGACTTTAGTTCTTTTTTCTTGTTTTCTAAATTGCTTGTATTCTTAAATTTTGATATGATAATAAGATAAATTGTCATTTTTTTCTGTTCTATGAAAGAAAGTGAAAATTCTTCTTTCTTGTAAATTGTTTTGAGATAGAGATAGAGGAAGTGGGAAAATATGATACTTTCCTTCAAATCACATTCTGATGCTTGTTTAAACATCTCAAAACCACCTTAGGTTTTTAATGCTTTGCTCTCTGAAAAGTAAGGTGCAGCATTACATTTTATGGAAGAGAGAGTTGTGATGGGATCAGCTAAAGCTAGGCCCTAGGCGTCTGCTTTTGACGCACCAACCCACACTTGTCTTTTTTTTCCTTTAAATTTTTAGTCTATCTTCGTGTAAGGTTTCTTCAGTTTTTCAATCGTCTCCTGTCCTGAAACTGATTTTAGGGGAAGAAAGCTTCTATGGAAGAGCTTTTACATCTGACAACTTAGTAATGATTTTGACTGACTTTAAATAGTGGTTTAATGCAGTCCATCTCAAATTTGATCTTTCAGCCACATTTGCAAAGAATCTTCTGTAATTCTGTGTTAATCCATCTCCCATTTTCTTTATTAGAATGTCTCCTTGCCATGTACTCTCCACACCACCCTCATCTCCCATTCGCCAGGTCTTAGAACCCAAAAACTATCAAAAAAGATCCAACTTGCTTCAGCCCATGTCAATGGAAACTTATTGATGTGTTAATATCTTTTTTGTTGCCTTGAGAACTGTCCGCCGAGGCAATAATTGAGTGTTAGCTGATTTTGCTTGCGTGCTTCTCCTTATTTCATGATTTATCTGTGCTATTTTCCAACGTCCGTTAGTACACCTAAGCTTCCACTGCTCGTATCATTCTGATTTTGAACCAAACCATGTTCCTAAATAAGTTGCAGCTTCCGAGCGTGAACCAACCTTTACTGACGCCTTCCTTTTGTGTGTTGTTTTCTTTTTTTTTCTAGGAATTGTAATCGTCCTCATGAAATGCAGCTGTAGGATTTTTGAACCCGCCCTTGGGACTGGGTTAGAGTGTCGTTATCTGCAGAAATAGCATAAAGCAGAAGATGTCATCTCTGTTATGAGAATTTTTTTTCCAATTATTTTTTCATTCCATGGACCGAGCTCCAAAACTGGCAGAACCAAAATCTTTCTGCATGACTAACAAGTCTACTCTCATTCATAACAATCTTGAATCAAAGAGCTTGCAGAATCCAACTTTTGTTGCTCGATTAAAAGATTTAAAATGATATGTTAAATTGCTTTGATATGGTACTAAGTGTTCTATAATTCTTTTGATAGCCAGTGGCATAAGTGTTCTATATTACTCATGTGGTATACGCGATAATCGGTAAAGGTTGACCTGTAAACTGCCTTACGAGCAGTTACTGGTAAAGATCTCCACAGCGTTGATTGGAACACCTACTCTGATTGCTTTTCTAAGAGTATACAAAAGCTTTCAACATTCTACCTATTCATATTTTCTCATCCTTGTTGTAGGTTTCAACATAATTTTTTTTATATCGTAAATTTTATAGTATATATTAAAACTTAGAATTTACACTTATTTCAATAGCACCTACAGCTAATGCACCGTCACTTATATTCAAAGGTTAAATGTCTATCAGCAAACAAGGGAAAGTCCTCTCTATATCCGATATTTGCATTAAATCAGATTACCCATTAGTTCTTTGGTTGTCTTTATTCTTTTGCAGAAATGATGCGAATGACAGAATCTTAGTAATCTGGATATTCTAGCCCCAATTTGTGTTAAAATGGAAAAGCAGAGAGTATTCCATCTCATTGTAACCTTAAAGACTCCATACCCTGACAGTTTGAGCACAAAATTTTAAGAGATTAGTTTGAAAGAAGATGGGCTGATACTGTTGAGACTGTGTGCTGGAATGATTCACTCCATTTGGGACGACATTTTTAAAATGCTGAAGAAAGCAGAACAAGAAAGTGGAAAAGAGAGAAATAGGAAGAAAATAATTTTTTAGACAGATTACTTTACCTCTCTCTCTTTTAAATACTTAGATCATTGTTGATCATCTCATTTTTGAAAAAATTCCTTTGTCAAATATAGGTAGCTCACATGGCCTTCATTCACCGTGCAAGTATCAGATACAGTATCTGGGGGTGATGACATCCATAGGTCATATTGCCACAGATACTGTAAAATGGTCACTTTCCTTCTTGTATCCTTTTTTGCTATGCTGCCTACTTTCTTCTTCATAACCTAACCCTAGCCTTCTCCTAGGAGACCGAAAACCTCCATCTTTTTCCCTAAAATCTAACCTCCAGTAGTTTTAGATATCACTTCAGCCCTAGCCCCTAGAGAGAAGTGATTCTGTTTTATCCCTAGTCATCACCACTAATTTTTGGAGAGCCTTCCCGCCTGTAAGAGAGACTCTGAGTGCCAAAGTCCTTCAGCCACACCCTTGGGCCACGCCCACTTTAGAGGGATGGAGTTCACTGGCGCCTTACACAGGCATTGGGGGATCAGACGTCCCTGAACTTCTTTTCTCCCAGCCCTGAACCCATGCTCTGGCAGAGAGCAGAGTCATGCCAGCGCAGCTGCAGAGCTGATCGGTACGCACCGCGCTTTTCCAAGCTCCAGTGTTCCGTGCCGTTTTATCCACCCTCAGCGATTTTAGCAGCCGGATCCCCGTCTGAGAAACACTGAAATCCAGCTGCGCTTCTTCACCACTGCCACAGTCCGCCCAGGCTCTAGTCAGGTACAGGTTTCATAACAGTCCAGCTGTTGTCTAGATAGAGAACATCCATGATTTGTTCTTCAGTTATAAAGCTCCTAGCACCTGATCCCAGCTCCTGTTCTTCCCTTCGAAGATACCTCACTTCAAAGCTCCTGATCACAATGTTGCCTTCCATGATATGACCTGGTGAGGTTTCATACAGAAAGCTAGGCAGCAAAGTCACAAAACCGCTTCAACTGTTCCAAACTTGATCAGGCTTCCTCTCTTTCATCAGTTTTTCTCAGTTTTCCACATTTTTGGGCTGATAATTCGCCCATGGACTTGCAGAAGATTTTTTTAGAAACTTAATTTATATATGGTATAGGCGCACAACGGCTTCACATCTATGGTTCATTTCCTTTCTCATTTTCCCTCTACTATGTCGAGAACTTTCAATACTAAATGTATTGATATTGGTGGTACCACATTAATATCTAAATATACTCAAGAAAAAGGACCCAAGATCATATGGTGAGAATTTTTTAAAAGACACATAAATCACACATAATGTCAAATCTTGCACTCATTTTTCAAGTGCGAGAAAATCTCGCAGTCACCCGAGTGAGTGCGAGATCCTGCCTGATTGAACTGTAAGTTGAATTCTCAATCCTTTGTCCTACTTTTTCCTTCACCACTTCTACGTCAGTCCCAAAGCTTCATTGGAGGTAACTCTTGCCTCAAATATTTTTTATTTCTTCTTTGGAACATTAAGGACAATGCAAAGTTTGGTTGGGTAATATCATTTCCTGTTTCCACCTTGCTGAAACTTATTGAGAGAGAAATATCAGCCCTTGTTTTTTTTTTTTTTTTTTTTTGCTTGATTTTCTACATGTTTTTCTTTTCTTTTAGCATGATTGCTTGTTTTAGAGTTTGTCGGTGCCCCTTTTTATACTTATGAGTATTGAGGTTGAGCTTAAAAGATGAGTAGCACAGTTACGATACTATTGTGTTTAGTTGATATTGGACTTGATGATCCTATGGATATGAACGTGACTCTACAAAGCTTCCCTTTGTTTTCTTATATGGCTATTATTTCCTCTTGGAACTTTACTCACACACTACACACTAGGATCCCTGTATATGTATAATATATGAACCGAGACCCACTTCTAAGCACACCTACTCTTCCGAATATATGACTACGTAATACAGACACCTTTCAAAAAACAAAATAATGATTTCCAAGAAACAAAGAGAGAAAAATAATAAAATAAAAAGAAAGAAAAAGAAATTGGAATTCGGAACACAGTTCGAGGGGCCTTTCAAAGCCTAAATTCCTAAGCCAACTGGTTGGGAGTCATTCACTTCACCGCTCGATAGAAAATTGATTGATTTCACGAGTAGGTGCTTTGTTGTTTAGGTTACGTTGTTAAAGGTGAAGTTTAAGGGGAACTTAATGTCCGCTACCCTTAACCAACTGGTGAGGAGTCACCAATGGATTCTCGCTACATGGACACTTTGCTAGAATACCTTACCATTGCATTCCACTTTTAGTTTAGTTATGAATAAAAAGGTGTTTCCCTGGCCTGCTTAGTTCACCATATGATTTGAACAGAGGTAAGTTGAGTTTCGTTAGGGGGAGATTCGATCTAATGCCTATGATGAGGAGTTAGTCAAACAAACACTAAGGTCCACTTGGAAAGTTTGAGTGAGGACTTGGGGACAACTATACCTTGATCACCACACCATGGGAGACTGATCGTCCAATTTGCAACTAGCTATTGTGGTCATTTTTTGTTGTTCTTAAGATGCACAAATATATATATATTCCTAAAGAAACCTAGCTCGGGGTATCTTGAAACTACTATAGCCATAGTGGTATTTAGGGTCATCCACAGGAAGGGTATTCTTTCAAAACAAAGGCTTGGCTTAGTTCAAGTGTGCTGAAAATTAAAGCAAGAATTTAAAACTGCTTTTTATAAGCAGAAGAGATGGTGAAATCGATTTTATCAATAAAGAAAGGCTTTTGTGGTCAGATTTCATCAAGACATGCCTTTGAGAATTAAAGATATAAAAATACTGATCAAGCCAAGAGCTAATGACCGCCTAATAAATCCTCTCAACCCCGCCTAAGTGGTCCTAAAGAGAGAGGAAAAATTCCTAACTCTCTCAAGTACGGTATAGTCATTGCTTGGCTTACTTAAACACTTGGTTCTTCTTCTAACAATAAAGAAGAGATATTTGTTCGACAACACTGGTTGCAAGACAATCTGATGTGCTTTACTAACATACTAAGTCCCTATGTCGAGAAAAAGAGACTCCAATGGGAATACACCTACGTCCATCGAAGTACAGGCTTATAGAAACGACCTATTTGAGATCTCACTAAAACACGCGCACTTTGGGCTTGTGCTTTACTTCCTCTCAAAACCTTTTTCTGCTAGTCTGATCCACCACCTCAGCGAAGAAGTCTACTCCTCCATAGGACGTGTCACAACATCCATGTGCAAGCAGAAATCGTGCACACACAATAAAACAATAGAAACTTTTGCTGAAAGATTGTGATGAAAGATTTTCAGCCCTAATTACAAACTAAAAACTAGAAGAATGAAAGATATATTTGTTTGATCTTATCTCCCCTTATTTATACACGTTCTGGACTTGAGGACCAAGTTACAATGTTTCCTAATTGAATACAATAGCTTTTGAGGTAAAAAGTAGCAAGAAATCAAGTCTGCTAAAGGTTTAACTTACTATTTTCCGCCTTGCACGAAAGCATTGAAATCAACCCACTCGGTTTGAGTGTGTGAAATGTCGACTCACTCTACCTGTATGGTAATCTCACACTCACTCATGTGAGTGCGAGTTTTGATGTTGTAGTGATTCTTCAAGCCTTTTCTGATTTCTAGGGCCTCGAATCGATTCCAATGTCTTTTTTTCATGTCTTCATGGCCTTTGATCATGAGTGAGTCCTCCTTAGAAGCTCCAAATCATCACTCCAATCCAAAGTGTTGTTTTAGGCTCAAAAACCTTCATAATGCACAAACTTAGTGGAAACATCAATAACTTTGCATTTAAGATCAATAATTCACATAATTAGCTAATTTGGCATAATTACCACTCAAAAGGGTAGGAAGATGTAGAAATTAAGCCTATAAAAATGCCACTTTTGAGCAGTTATCACACCTTGGCCAACTTATTGTGAATCCCTTAGCAAATGATTTAAGCAATAACAGAAAATTGATCAAAACAACTAACAACCTAAGAAAATTCAAAAAACTAATAACAAACAAAACAAGCAAATAAGGTATGGAGTTAAGAAGGTGCAAAAATTATACAATAATCATTAAGGAAGATCTTGCAAAATTTGAGCTATGCTCTGGATTCTACGTGAAACCCAGAAAACAATTTTCTCAAAAGTATAGTAAAATCGTAATTTCAGAAAATCCGAAATTTTTCTAGATTCCTAATATCTAAACGGACTTTTCGTTGAAATCGCCCTTCGAATTAAGAACCACGCCGACCTCACTTATGCCATTGTGGATTACTTTTGAGATACGCTACGAACGACACATGGTATATGTTAAGGAGATGCCACATGGCAGACCTCAAAAGGTTTGACACACTTGGCACAAAAGAAATGGCTCACATTGAGCCACATGGGTGGTATGATCCCATGGTTTGCCAATGAGCCCACTGATTTACGATGTCATAAAGGAAATAAAGAAATAATAGACATGCTGAAATCGGTAGCCTACATATTTGGTTAGAGAAGGGAGGGAACTTTGACCGGATGTGGACGCTGGTCCAAAAAGGAGGAGAGACAAGAAATGAGAAATGAGGAAACGGGAGAAATGAAAGAGAAAAAGAAAGAGGATGAGAAGAGAAAATGAGAAAAAGTTGTTAAAAGCAAAACGAACGAAACAAAGAAAAGCGAAAAAGCAAAAAACGCGTGGAGAAGGAGTTAAAAATATCCAAGAGCGCCATTTTCGTTTGTTTGTAGAGAGAACGCCTTTCCTTCTCTCAGATCGTGGAGATCCGACTGGGCTCTGATTCCTTCACGACAAGAAGGAGAGCTCGCTCTACTTTGAGAGGACAACGTAATTACGCTTTGCAGCTCAAACTCCTGGCGTAGGGTTTTATCCTACTTTGTTTTACACTTTATTTAAGTAAGCTTGGTGATGTTTATTTGATTTGAGGCCGCGGAGGGGTTGTTGACTTGGCTCCAAATCTCGGGAACCGGCGGAAATTTTGATATTTTTGTCGGGCCCGATCGGCTAGTGATCATCGATTAAGACGTATAATATAATCATTAAATAAATTATGATTCGGGCAAGTGGGAGACCTGAATGGGAATGGAATTCTAAGCCACCAAGAGGAACTGGAGTGTAGAAGAGTGGGGTCGCTGCGGGACGCCCACTTGCTTTGTTTTGGACCTGTGAAACAATCCCGCTTAGGTGCGAAATGGACCATAAATGTCCATGTGTTTTTGGTGATTGGAATCGCTTGAGGAAACGGGTTTCGGGTATGTGTGGAAATAGATAGGTTAAAATACGACTTTAATGTTAGAATACAATGACACAATTATATGGAATTAAATTGTGTTTGTAAGCCATTGAGATGATTACGCATCGGCTCGGATGAATAAATCAGCGACGATTGATGTGTCAATTACATGTGTGTAATCGGTTATGGATCTAAAAATATATATATTGGACATATCAGATAAATGGTTTTGGAAATGACATAATGCATTTCATATGCACTGGGTAACCTAGAATTAGGTGTGATTTACTTATTACTTATTTTTTATTAAACGGGATAATGGTTGGCGTAAAGGAATTGCATGATATTCCTAGAATCAGCCGAGATCGCCAATGCATCACTTTGGATGAGGACCAGCGGACCGTTTCGAAAAGCTCACCAACCAATTCACCTCCGGCGTAGGTCCCATATTTTTACCGGTTAATGCTCAGTAGTATATTTGTGGCCTCACTGCTCCATCTGACGAGGGCACTGGCGTTATAGGGCAGTCCGCCCTTTTTCGCCACGCAGATATATCGAATGGGTGCTATCTCTCACCAACCGGTGCCACACCTGGCCGCACAGTGCTTCCCATTACGCCCCGCTTTAGCTTCGCCGGCTCACTTAGTGCAAAGAAAAGACGACATGCCTCAGGATCAAGGAAGGTGATTTTGCTGGTTAGGCGGGCCCTTACAAAAAGGCGTCTTTTTTGTGGCAGTTCTAATCGCCCACTCCGACGAGGGGTGGTCCCACTCATGTGCCATAGGTACGCCCCACGCCTTTCTTTCACCTCCGCTTATCGAACTCAGCACCAAAGCGGACATATCAACTGGAAGACTTCACTAAAAAATGAGCAGCCGCTATTAGCTCACGGCAGAGCGAGCCGCTTCCCATTTCCAATACGCTCCTTCGGCCTTGGCTCAGCTCAACTGAGGCCAGAGAAGAGTGCGGCATGGGACATGTGCCCCATAGCTCTGGGTGGGATGGACCACCCTCATTCTGAGTGGGCTAGGGGTGGGGGCCCTTACAAAAAAAAGGCGCTCAGGCTCATTTCCGATGAGGGGTGGTCCAGGCTGCCCGCCGCTTCAGACCTAAGACCTTCACTACCAACCTGGCCAGCTCACCGGGTGTTTCGAGAGCGCCTCATTTCAATGTCCCTTTCGTCTCGGGTCTCGGAGCTCTCACTGAGGCAGCAAAATGGCAATGGCATGCCCCGCGCCGCGAGCTGACCACCTCCTCGCGGAGAGGCTGTGGGTGGGCTCTTACAATTTTTACAACAACAGGTTTTGTTTTAAACAGATTATTTTCTCAGCTGCTACCATGAAGGGGTTTGCTTAGTCATGATGACTGCGGACATGGGGCGTGATCATGGGACATTCATAGATTTATTTACTCGAGCGCTATTATTTTTAAGATCAGATACGCACTTAAAGGAGAGTAACCCATTTAGGGTGATTCCACTAATAGCTTTAGCTCACCCTGGCCGAGGGATTATACTTTGTGCATTGGGAGCACTCGAGGAGACAAGACATAGATTAAGAAGCCGCTTATGGCTTCATGGTGTTCGGAATACGTATTAGAATTCGAAGATTTTAATATAATAATAGATAGTATGAATCAACTGAATTATCAGAGCAATTTCATATTGGGGCTTCAAGGAGTATTATTTTGATTTATTGATTTATGTGAGCCCAAGAGGCAATTTTATTTGTATGAGTCTCAAGAATACGTACATTTAGATTTTTCCAAAAATGATGGGTAGTCAACTGGACACCTAAGCTTAGTAAAGGCCACACAAAGTCTTTAGTTTAATGGACAAGGTTTCCTGGTATTGGTGATCAAGGGGTATCTAATTGGTCCCCAAATCCTCACTCCAACCTTTCCAAGTGACCTGCTGGTTTATTTGAATAGTCCATCTATACTCATCTCTATAGCTGCGCTTATAAAGCCGCCTCAACCATAGTCACCTATAACACGCTGGGCAAGAATGTACAAAGATCCATAACCATCTCTTTATAATAAGTGTAGCCAAGAACGCCCCATCCATAGTCATATCTTTTGTCATGTAATTTAAAATGACTCAAACCATAGGCCGAATCACCTTTAGTAGGGGCCAAAACTAAAATTGTAACTATAGCCTATAGTTATGCCCCCATATTTCTCCTTGTTACGACTCCATATTCTCAGATCTATATTATAATGATCGTGACTGATCTCGTTGTCAGATCACGACCGCAAAGAAGCTTACCTTTGTAAAGGGTAAAAATTATAGTTATGCGAAATGCAAATAGTGGGATATGGATTTATTGATTTTAAATCAGATTTGGGCATACCTAGTTACTACTAGGGAAAAATAAAATCCTTAAACTCTGCTTGGTTGAGTTGATCGGGCGAGTAATCATGGTTCAGCTTATTCACCCCCAATCGCCTCTCGAGGGCGCTGAAGACACCTAATCAACTTCGATACGACAAGGCTAATTAAGAGTGAGTGAAAAGCTACAAATCGTAGCTTGTAGTAAATTTTTAGAGTTGATGGGAAACGTTCCTACAAAAATATTTAATTTTCCATTTTTATCTTTCTCTCATTATTTAAGTAAATTTTTTCAGAAATTGATTATACAGAAAAAGATTTATGAGGAAAAAAAAGAAATAAATCGGTGAAAATTTTGGTTGTTAGGGGAGAGTCCAATTCCATCGTTTTGGTTTTCTCTTATATGACAATGGAAAATTTATTTTAGATTTTCTACTCTTACTAATAAAAAAGTTATGCTTTTAGATTATATTTTTCAATTTTTTTTATTTATATCAAAAATATTTGTCTAAGCATAAAAAATAATTAAAGCAATAGACATACATATATGTTTCGAAATATATATAAATATATTTGGTACCTTAAATTCTCAAACAAACTTTTTATTTTTATAAACTATTTATGTTAATTAATTATTTTATAATTTTGAGATAATATTTTTATTCGAGCAATTTAATCAATAAGATTATCTTTTTTAAATTGAAATTTCATCCTTAATTATTCATTATACATATATAAATATAATTTCCGTTTCAATTTATTTTTTATTATTATACGGATTCAAAATTTATTTTAAATTTGATTTAATTTTTTAATTTTATTTTTAGTTATTTAATATGATAAAATCATAACTCAAAATAAACTCTACTTCAAATGAATATTTTATGACTTGATTTATAAATATATTAACATAGAACTAAAAATAAATAAATAAGTTTAAGATAAAAACTTAAATATTATGGTAATTAATTTTATTTATCATGAATAATATATTTAATGTTATGTTGATGAATATGAATCATAATAAAAATAATAATAATAGATCTTTTGATTATTTAAAAAACAATTTGTTAGAGATGGGATTAAAGTTTTTATTGTACTTTAGTTTTTATTAATATTTTGGTATGATGAAACTATAGGGGGAACTGAAATCAAACAGTGTGAACAAAGTATGGGTTTATGATAGGAAAAAAATGTAAGGTGTAATCTTACGTTATTTTTTCTAACAAAATTCGAGAATCTCATTTGGTGATTTGCTGTGTATTCGTACGGTTTCAACGGTAAATTTTGGCCATTTTTACCTTCTTCATTCATATCTATCATTCACTCAAATCACTTCAAAACAGGTACTACTTCAAGACCAGCCATAGGGGCTTGAAATAGCTTCAACCCAAATGGGCCTAAATTATCAGTACGCGGATAAAATTGGGACGGGTCAATTCGACTGGGATTTTGCGTGATCTCCCAGTCTGTCCTTTTGGCTAATATTAACTCATCTTATGCGAGCTTATACAAAATGAGCCTGACATTAAAATATAAAATAATAATAAATAAATAATTTTACAAATTTTATATTTCAGAAATAAATTTTATTCGAAATACTTATAGTTTATTCTTGTGTTCTTAAAAATTATACAAAATAAATTATTATAGTTATATTTATATATTTTATTTTATTTCAAATTAATTTTCATACTATTATTATTTTATTTTATTAAAAACAATTATTTAATAACTATTTTTCTATAAACAATTGGTTTTATATTTTTCATAATAGAAAAATCACAATATTCTTAATAATTATAAATAATATTTGGGTCATTAAAAAGAAAAACTGGTCAAATACAAGTGGGTTAGCTGACCTAAGCCCTAATTGCCTGGCATGCCTATTCGGGTCTTCAATTAATAAGGCCTTGCCTCTATTCTAAATTTTTATTTCAACGCGACTCTCAAAAAATATGGGCTAAAGTGGGCCAACCCAACACCAACTATCAATGTTATTTATGTACATTATTTTTATCTCTCTCTATCTTGTTCGTATAAGTAAATTTACCTTTAATCAACTACAAACTATCAACTACTTTCCAAGTAATAATTTATAATTAGCTACCAATATCAACTATCAGCAATCAGCTATCATATGAGCTAAACAGGGTCTTCATCATCCACATTTTATTAAACATAAAATCACTAGCAAAATAGAATAGCAATATTCAACTATAATGCATAAATAAAATAATCTTATTTAGGAACCAATTGATTTTAGCATCAATAATTTGGAAACATCTTATATCTGACTAAGACTTATCATAATGCACATAAATCAAAACAATTAATCAATTTCGACACAGTAATTTGTAATATCTAATCAAAGTCTGTTATATCGTAGTTCAATCAGAATAACACATCTTCAACACCAGTAGCATTAAAAGAAGTACTCAATCAAACACGCTCTCCACCCTTGAAATTTCATTTATTTACAAAAATGCCCCTGTCCCTACTACGCTTGGATTTAACGTATGGCTATTCCATGTCCCAAAACGGTAGGTGTAGACTATATATAGTATATACAGGTACTAAAAGAGGTGGCATGGTGACGATGGAGATCTTGCATAGTAAGGGAGTCAGAGGTATGGAGTCAGAGGTGTTCAGCAAAATAAAAATTTATCATACGAGTGTTATTTCATTGGTGGGAAAGGTGACATCAAAATTATTTTCAATTCGTAATTAATATGTATTTCATATTGATTAAGAAAAGCGCACAATATAGCTTGATAAAATACAATTTCTTTTCAATATTCATTATAAAAAAGTTGTAAGTGAAGTGGCCCTAAGGGTTCATTAAGCAAAACTAGGATTCAATTACAGAACAGGTGATCATTGGGAACAAACCCAGAGGTAAGACCAACTGAATTATCCTCAAGGTTCATTACAATAAAATAATCTTTTGTAATTAGGAGCTTGGAACACGTTATAGCATGGTCTGAGGATGTCCAGTGTACTGCAACCATATTACATACCCTTTGTCTACTTCTCTTAGAAGAAACTCTGAACTAGCAATCACAAAACCTCTTGTCAACATGTCTTAAATGCCTTCATAAAAGATACTTGTATAAATTACGCTCTAAATGAATAAAAAAAATCTACACATGGTGATAGTGTGGGGGGATTTAGGAAGAGATGATGTATAACATGAGTTCCTAATATCATGGTGGATGTTATTGTAAGCAGACATGTTTTTCCCTTATAGATAATCTTAGAAATATTATATACTTATTTATCTATTAGGGTCTTATGAAAATGTCCGTATTTTTGTGGCATTTTATCAGTTTGCAGCTGAAGTTATAAGATATTACTAGTGATTTATGTCATGCCAGACTGAGTTATCTATTCTTTCCAAAGGAAGGTGATATGTTTCATTATTTTCTCCCTGTAGTGCTTTCATGGTATCAGAGCCAGGTTAAAAGCAATACGAGTTGAGAAAACAATGGTGAAGACATCCATGATTGGTGCAAGCATAAGTGATGGTTCTAAGGTGGTCCCGGTCACCCCTCAACCTATCTCTACAATTGTACCCACTTCCTCCTCTGAGAACTCTTGATCAATCCCGATTACTGCATGCCTTCGAATTGAATGGACGAAATTTCCTTTTGTGGTCCCATTATGTCCAAATGCATTAAGGGGAAAGGCAAATTTGGGTTTCTCGATGGTTATGAGAAGCAACCAGCACATCAAGATCCAACTTCTATGTGTGGGAGGACATGCATAATTCATTGGTCATGTCATGGCTCATTCATTCAATGAAAGACTCAGTTGCAGAGGTGTATCCTCTTTATCCAACAACAAAGGCTATATGGGATGTTGTTCATTTGGCCTACTCTGATTTAGCGGACTCCTCGTAGATGTTTGAGCTTCATAATCGAGCACGTAATCTTCACCAAGAGGAGACCTCTATGACGGACTATTTTAACTTTTTGAAGAAACTATGGCAGGAACTGGACTTGTTTAATCAACATAATTGTCGCAGTTATGAGGATGAGGCCGGTTCCGCAAGATATCAAGCAAAGAACAGATATTACTCCTTGGTCGGGTCTGCATAACCTTACTAGACGGTATGCCAGGTTGTCTTTTATCAGTCCGAAGGATCGGCTTTTATTAATTACACTACTCTCTCAGAGTGTTTGTCGACGTTGGACACAAAGGCTGTATATGTGAACAATACCGTACACGTGAATAGTATGATATATGCTGGAATACTACCCATGTTTAGAAAATAACATACCCAAGAACTCCAAATTTTATTTGTGGAAAACCCTTCTCAAGGTGAAGTGGAAAAACTATGTGACAAACTCAAACAATTCTTCATCTCAGCGGTATACAATACAACAACTCCCCAAAATATACCATCTGGGTATACTCAAGAATAGAGATAACCCCAGCACCTAGCAGAATTCTTAATTGAGAACAACCTTCTCAATTGAGTCTCTTTCTATTTTTCTCTCACTTTCTCACCCTTTCCTTACTACTCTTCTCTTCTTCTTCTTCAATGAGAGATTTGATTTCTCAAAGCCTTTGTTTGCAATTTATAGGCAAAGAAAAAGCAAGTGGGCATGCAAATGGGCAATACAAGTGGGATTCAATGGGAGACACAATTGAGTATGGATCCTATCAAATCTCCTCTGCATCTATGCGGCAAAGATCAAGGTAGAAACTTAGATCTCTTAGGGATTCCTCGAATAGAACTCCACCCTCGCCTTGGAATAGCCATCATCATGTTTATCTTACTGTGTGGATTCTCTTCAATTGAATCGCTTTAGTTTCAGAAGATCACACGTTCCAATGATATCTCGACTTCGATATAAGCCAATTCGAGTATAGGTGGCACTTCGCCAAGTTTATTTCACTAAATACATTATTCCATACTCATCTTGGCTGCATTACTCGCTTCTTTTGAAAAGCCTTTATCCATACTATTCTTTTCTGCATTTCTAAGGGCAATGTATACTCACTTCCGCTGCGGATAAAGCCACACATTTTTGCAACTGATTGCCATGAGGACTTCACTCACATGTAAATTGTAAATAACTAGATGTAGATTTTCTACCATCATATCATCACAGTATCTCGTATCTGTAGCCTTTAAGAACTGTTTTTTCCAAAACTTAAACAAAGTTTGAAGTTCCTTGATATTTCAAGATCCAATTTATTGATTCCTAATGCTCTTTGTTAAGACGTACTAAAAATCGCTTACCACTCCCTTACAACATGAGTAATGTTCGCCTTGTACATACCATAGCATGCTACGAGACTCTTACAATGCAATCGATTACTATGGAAATAGCAACCATTTTCTGCTTTTCTTCTATTAAAGCGGCGCAACCTCCAAGAGGTGTAAGAACTGGTTTAAATCTTCTCATGTTGGCACCTTCAAGAATTGCCTTCAACATATCTTTCAGGATGCCTACGCCTTCTATTTTTCCCACATACGAAAGTGATATCCATCCTCAAGATTTGCTTGGTTGGGTCAAGATCCGTCATATCAAAGGACTTAGCCAACTCTTCCTTCAATTTGCTGATTTGAGCTCTGTCTTGGCCAACTATCAGCATATCATCTACATATAATAGCAAGATAATAAACTTCTCAATAGGAAATCGTCTCAAGTAGGCAGAGTCTATCAGAAGTTCTTCGTACCCACGACCCACCAACAGAACGAGTCAGAACTCAGACCATCGTCGGTTTCCACTTCAACTCATACCAAATTTTCTTTAATTTGCAGACTAGGTCTTCTTTTCTTTTGAATTCAAACCCTTCTGGCTGCTGCATGTATCTTCTTCCAACTCTCCATGGAGAAATGCATTTTTAACATCTAACTGATCTATCTCAAGGTCTTGATTAGTCAAGCAACCCAAGATGATCTTTCGACATGGGGATAATTTACAACATGAGAGAAAATTTCACTAAAATCAATATCTTCTCTTCCGCTAAAGCCTTTCACCACTAATGGCTTCTCAGATTTCACCAAGTTCTCACATCTTTCTTCAACTCAGGCACCCATTTGTCTCGCGCTTTTCTACCTGGTAATTTCTACTAGCCCATAAGTGTTATCTCTCTGGGAGGGATTCCATCTCTTCATACGGCTCTCATCTACCAATTTCTGTCTTTATTATGAGCTCAGGCTTCCCCGAAGCCACCGCCCCCATCATCATCAACAAAATGTATTTCGAGGATGGATATCTAGTACTGGGTTTCGCGTTTGATTGATCTTTCGAGAGCCACTGGGCTGTCAACCCTCATCCCGGGAACCTACTCCCCCGATCACTGGGTGCTCACGGATGGTATGCTCTTCATCACTATCATCGTGTGTATTGCTTCCAAGTATCACCTCATTCAAGCACTCCTCTTGCACTGCTAATCAGAAGGGAAGGATCAATTGCTACATCCATAGTAACTTTTCTTATCAAGCCGCTCTTCTTGTTAGAATATCATTGTCCACTTCACAAGAAAGACAACATCTTTGCTTCTAATAACTTTCCCTGCCTCTCGGGTCCCAAAATTTGTAGCCAAACTTTACTCATATCCAATGAAAATGCAAGGTGGCTTTGTCATCTAGTCACCGCTCCTGGGTACATGTATAAATGCTTTGCACCCAAACACCTTCAAATGGTTATAAGAAATTTCTTTGCTTGTCTTGGGACATCAAACCCGAGTGGAGCTGAAGGACTTCTATTGATTAGATAACAGAAGTAAAGGCTACCGCTCCTAAAATGACTTAGAAGCTAGTTCTCAACATGCACTAATTTTCACGATGATGCGATTCATCCTTTCTACTACACCATCAGGTTAAGGGGTGCTCGATCAGTTTTCAGCGCCAAATCCCATGTTCGAGCAAGACTTGACTGGAAATGCATTCACCTCCATTATCCGTATCGGCACTTCAAGTACTTCATTTCTTCCACCATGGTATGAAATCGTTGAAAGTTCTAGAATACTCCGGTTCTTGACTTCAAATAAATACATGAGGCGGTTTTTTCAAGCATCATCAATGGCAAGCTACAAAATATTTGTATCCTCCTAAACATTCGACTTCTATGGGACCATAAACATTAGAATATACAAGTTCTTGTATTTCTGACTTTTTGGTAGATTTACCGCTAAATGAAACTCTATGTTGCTTTCCAAGTAAACAATAATCATAAGGATTAAGGAGTGTACCTTTGGCAAAGGGAATGGATTTCTTCTTTGCCAAAATTTGTAACCCCTTCTCACTCATGTGGCCAAGTCTACTGTGCCACAAACTTGGTGAGGAATCTATTCCTACATTCAACTCATTTTTATATATCTTCCCAAGGGTCTTGTACAACGTACAACAAACTTCTCCTCTTGCAATAACCATCGCTCAGGAGCTTCCATCTACCATTGTCGGGGCCACCTCGAGCTCTCTTTATCTAAGGTGATTCCAAACATCAAATTGAGGCTTAAATCTGGAACATGCCTCACATCTCTCAACATCAACTGGTAACCTACATTGGTCTGTATACAAATATCTCCAATTCCCACGATATTGGAGTTGGTGGTGTTTCCCATCTTTACACACCCAAAGTCTCCTATACACAGATGTGCTGAACAATTCCTTCATTCGATGTGAAGGATGCGTGACACTAAAGCAGAACAACCACCATTCAACTATCCGATCACCAAAATGTGCATATCTTCAACTAATAACCGCAACATCTTCACACGTACGTGACTCGGAGCAATAAAGTTCTCGTTTCCTCTTTCTTTCTTCTAGTTTCCTTGATTTTGTCCATGTAGGGATTTTCCCATGGCTGTATCTCATGTAAAGCACAACAAAATACAAAAAATACAGAAAAATCCCATCCATGAACCTTCTTGAATCATCAAAGTCGAATAACCAGGCCATAGGGTGTTTAGAAACCATTACCTTTGTAGTTTCCTACCCCTTTGAGGATGATGTTCTTCAGAGAAGATGCATTAAAACCACAAGTGCTCTAAGTGGAGCACCTCCAATGGTGATCCACACAAAGGTTGGAGAAGAAAACCTCAAAAGAGATGGCTAAGGCTTGATCTATGTTGCTAGCCAAGTCTTTTGAGAGAAAGCTAGAGGAGATGAGAGAAAAAACATTTTTCTCTTTTCTTCCAAGTGTGAAATGGAGGCTATTGTGATTAGGATTCACATGTTTGCTTAAATATGAGCAAAAACATGGAAGAAATGACCATAGTGCCCCTCATTAAAAAGGGGTTTTGTACATGATTCCTTACGTACGTAGTGGTGCATCCTCGCGGGTTTAGGGACCTCCCAGAAAGAATGAGCCCACGACTCATATGGTCATCCAAATGACCCCTAGATTCTCCTAATCCCTATATAGTCCAGTCCCTAAGCATTCTTGTTCAATTTGAATCTCATCCAAATTACTTTCTCTCAGCTTGGATCCTATCCAATACTATTTTGTTCCTTCTTCAAACCTTCTGCCACAGAACCTATTGTGGTTTCGTGCTTACGCAACCCACTGACCAATCCTTTGATTCAAAACAGTCAAGAGCGGTATCCGAAGAACACATGACCCCAATCGACCGGTAAATACTAAGGGTTTGACTACGAACTTTTCAATATATCGTAGAATGTTATCCTTTCACTCCATACTCATAATTTCGACTTGGTTCACAAATCGTGGATTTATCAAATCGCTAGAGGTTCCGTGTCCGCGGCCTCCCACGCTTCTTCCTCAAGATAGCCTACCGCCATTGGTTACTATTAGCAGTCATATCCTCTGTGACCATACGCTGGTTTAGTCTTTCATCGAAAGTGCCCTCGCCGAGGTATCTATAATCGCTCGTAGGATCACCTCAAACCGCTGTAAAAGGTATGGATCTCCCCAGATCCATCTAGTCACCGTGATGTGGACACCTCCTCTAATGGGGCCTATGAAATCTCTCAGTTCACCTAAGTTCTCCCTCCAACTCGCCTGGGTGCGTTAACTGCACTGTGTGTGCGATCTCGAGAGAGGGAAACTGTCATTAAGAATTTCTCGCGACCAAATCATTCCATGAGGTGTGGAATCCGTGGTTAAATACAATCCAATGTTTAGCTCTATCACCTGAGCGAGAGCGAACAATCTCACTAAGGGCTCTTCTATTACTCCATTGTATTCACCGCGTCACAGACTTCAAATGAAGTCACGAGCGCGCGTGTTCGACTCTCACTTGGCAAACATGGAACTAGATGTTCAAGCATCTTTGTGGTTACCGCTTAACTCGTTATTTCATTTAGGCCGGTGGTCTGTGATAACCGACCGAACAACCGTAGCAGAAACAAACTTTCTAGCGTGCTATAAAAGATCATCCGTCAGATAAACGACCGGAGCATAATTCCTACCATTATCATCTCGCCATTTTTCTCTCGCCCCGATCTTGCTCTCGTCTCGCATGACCGCTAGATTCTCGGCAGTTTCTCTTTGCTCTCTCGTTGCACCGATTTGCGCCTCTCCGGTTCAGATCAAACAATGTGAGTTCACTCCTAACCCTATCTTTACGCATGTACACAAATCAACCTTGCCCGCAAACTACACACAAAAACAGAGACCAAGTTACAAGCACTCGTAAACAAAGATAAAATAAAATAAAAATTCCGTGCAATATCTAATCGATTGTTGTCAATATCAACACAAAACTTCTCCCTTAAACTAAGGCCAAAACTCACTGGCCGGCGAGGTGTGTAAACAGGTGAAAATCGAGACCCAGACAACAAGTAAGTATACGCCTTCCGAGGTTACAAAGTGTAGTGGCTTGTCATGTCGTCTTAAGGTGTGGAGAAGTGTGTGTCACTACCGAATTAGCTCTAGAATATTATCCGGATCTCAAACTCGAGTGAATTATAACTAATGTAAAGAAAAGCTAACCCTAAAATATTTGCTAACTCAATTAATGGAGACTAAGGTTTTGCCTTCCCCTACTACACTCAATGGATTATAATCTAGATAAATTGTTCAATATACATCAACTAATCACTGCAGGTCGAGGGTGCCCCACGAGATATCCCTCTCTCGAGGTATATTCACCTATCTCACCAAGAGGGTTTATCAGATTCAGATCAACCCCTGACTAAACGTCAATGATTAAACCCTAATCGCCACACTTGGAACCGGGAGATCTCTACTTCCACTTACCAAGTGTCGCCTCTAACACCATCCTGAATCTTATCTCGATCTTAGTTTCCTAGCAAGAGCATGCTAATGTTAGCCAAACACCATGTAAATAAATCACAGAAAATAGAGCAAGTCAATATCATATCCATTAATATACTAAATGAAACAGGATTAATAATTAATCCATATGAATGTAGCAAGGGTACAACAAAACCCTAGAAATGAATCTAGAACATCATATTGTTCATTACTACCATTAAGTTTTTAAAAATTAGGTGTTGGAGAAAGAAAATACTAATACATGAGTGCACACGATCTCTCGATTCATCATCATACTGCCTTCAGTCTTCCCCGTATCTCCACTCTTCTTCAACACGCTCCCCTCCTTTTATCCTAAATTACCGACAAAGTCCTGGCCTACGCCATGAAGTCGTGAACATCGCAACGCGTAATGGGGTTAAGAAGGGCATGTCATCTGATCTCAACGTCGCGACGTCTCAACGTGGTGACTTTGGAGCTAGGCTCCCCAATCTTCTTCTCCAAGTCTCCACACAGTCTCCAAATGTCGCCTTCCCTAAAATGCACAAGAAGCCAAGTATCAGATATAAAACGATAACCACAGTTATTACTATATGAAATTAACCGAAAACATGATAAAACGAGGGTATATGATGAGTGTTTTCGGGGCACTAACACCAACCAATTCGAACCCTCAATATAAGTATTCGGCCTTCGCAGATGTTGTATCTGGAGATGTCCCCACTTACATCTTGGTGCTAAAGAGTAGCTTTGAGATCTCGAACCTTTCAGATCTTGCATGTTTATCAAATAGCTCCTTAAGATGGATGACTATGTCATACACTTCCATAGTTTCGTGTTGCATCTGAAGCTCAGTGGTCATAGATGCAAGCATGATACAACTCGGCTTATCCTTCAATTATCAACTATATGCTCGATACGCACCCCAATCACTATCGATGAATCAAGTGGGGATTTTCCGAAGTGGCCTATCGAGGACATAGGCTATTTTTTCAAATTTCTTGAGAACAATTTCTTTAGGTTTCGAACCAACCAAGAAGTTCGTGCTCTATCAATTTGTTGTTATCCACTGATCGAGGTCTGCGTTTGAAGACATGATAAACATCTCCTGTAACCTAGATGTAATAAGAAATATTATTAGATTGTACTTAAAATACAGATTATTACGACTTTAATAAACGTATTAGGACTTCCACTATTTTATTACGAACTCATAGCCCTCACTATGAACCTGAGATAACCTATATGGAAGTTCTCCTAGTGGGTCGATATCTAATCTTACCTTAGCCGGCCTTTAGGTTTCATTAAGTCACCGGGTCAAAGGTAGGTATCATACATACCAATTGCATCTACTTTCAATTGCTCGAATCAATGCTATCAAGCGATTGATGTGCACTATCATCAGGTTATCAACTCTTTAACACATGTACATCTCTTATATACACTAACCAACTTGTCTCCAAGCCCATTGACCTTGGGTTTACCCAACAAACCAATGAACTCAGTTAAACCCAATCCATTAATCCAAAAAACGTGTTTCCATGGTTTGAACATATTCATGTAGAGAGGGTTTGGGTTTACCCAACAACCAAAACGCTAAAAGAACTCTGGTTCTAGCCATATTAATGGAAGACTTTTGGTTTAATGTAGTTTAATGAGGGATTTATTATTTAAGTCTCATCTTTTATTAGTAAGCATGCATTTATAACCATTCATCACATGAATCATATAAAAGGATAGTTCCCTAACTATATGGCATGGTTATGGACTTTTCTAATGTCAATTCCTTAAGCCATGATGGAATTGACTAGGCCATACCTAGGACATGCATGAATTACAACCCTTTCAAAATAAGTCAAATTTAGCCTCCTTCTACTCCTTGCTCCTTTACATCTTCAATCTATCCTAATCCTATGCAATCTAATTTCATTCAAAAGAGAATGTCTCAAGTTACATTTGAGGGGGATTGAGATGAGAAGAGAAGACAATAGAGATAGAGGGAAAAAGACAAGGACATGCAAGCTCTATTTACCATTAAAAGAAAACATGCATATGCTTAATCACCATTAGGCTCGGTCTATAACCAACCATCATGCTAGTTCCATACACCCTTAGCATACATCCAATGTATTAACGGCATCCTAAGTTATAATTTTCCAAAACCAAAACACCTCGGCCCAACTCTTTGTCACCAAGGCCCAATTCTTGAACCAAGATTGCTTAAAAGTGTAGTACAATTCAATTGGGTTTCATATGCAATTTTAAAGGAATATTTTTAATCTAAACCAATTAAACTAAAACCTTAAGTTCCAATATTAATTTATAATTAATCTTCCCTTTTATAGCATGTCAACTTCATGCCCCTTTAGATTCAAAGTACGAACATTGTTACTTCTGGACATACGAATATATTGATCAATTTGTCAAATTCGAAACAATTATTTTAAAATTCATAAAATCATTCCGAAAGTTCCTAGCATTTAATTAACATCCTAAAGTTTCTAGAAAACTTAGTTTCAAGGGCTGGAACAAACAAATGCATGCCCAACTGATTTTTACAAAACCAGGCTGGCTGGGCGGGATACAGCAGCCCAGTCCAGTCCATATAGCCAACTTGTTTTAATTTTTAAAAACTCAACTTAAATCTGATTTGGATAATTCCAAAGCCTAAAATTAAATTTAGGATGTATATATTGTATTTAAAAAATCAAATCATGGAATTATTATCTTCAACAATTTCAAAAATACGAAATTCCATTGCTGCATCTAAAACACTGGAAAAACTGCAGTTCTGGGTTTGAAGATTTTTCTAAAATTTATGGAGATAGATCCAACCTAACCATGGCCTGAATACAAGTCTCCCATGAGTCTAAATATTATTTCCAAGATCAAATCTCGAAAATAATATGTCCAAGTATTTTTAAAAATCGAAACTTCACCATTGCTGCACAGGATAGCTATTTCACAATTTTCAGCAATCTCTCTTTCAAAACTGATTTCATGTTTGAATCTTAGGTGCCGAAATCAATATGCTTCTTCAACAAAGATCGGCCTTTGATGATGATCAAGGTGGATCTGATACCATTGCAGGGATTTTCTTGGGGCTGTATCTCATGCAAAGCACAGCGAATACAAAAAATATAGAAAAATCTCATCCATGGACCATCTTGAATCATCAAAGTCGAATAACCAAGCCATATGGTGTTTAAAAACCATTACCTTTGTAGTTTCCGGCCTCCTTTGATGTAGATGATGTTTCCTTTGGAGAAGATGTACAACAAACCACAAGTGCTCCAAGTGTAGCACCTCCAATGGTGATCCACACAAAGGTTGGAGAAGAAAACCTCAAGAAGATATTAGGTTTGATGCATGTTCACTGGCAAAGTCGAGCCTTTTGAGACGCTAGAGATGAGAAAGCGTGTAGGAAATGGAGGCTATTGTGATTAGGGTGCTATGTTTTAAATATGAATGACCATGGAGGAAAGGACCATAGTGCCCCTCGTTAAAAGGGGGTTTGCATACATGCATCACTATGCATGTAGTGTAAATCCTCATGAGCTTTGGGCCTAAGAATGAGCCCAATGACCTATATGGTCATCCAAATGACCCCTAGATTCTCCTAATCTCTATATAGTCCATTCCCTAAGCATTCTTCTTCAATTCGAATGTCCTACAAATTACTTTCTCTCAGCTTGGATCATATCCAAGGCCATTTGTTCCTTAACAAACCTTGTGTGAGGGTTTGATTATGTTGGTCACTTGGATCATTACCCAGTTCAATACCGTCAAATGGTATCCAGCAACACATCATGACTCCCAATTGACCGAAAGAGTCAAGGGTTTGACTGCGAACCTTTCATTATGCAATATATTGTGCAATGTTATCTTTTCACTTCATACTATACCCGACTTGGTTCAAAGCATGGACTATGTAGCCCAAGTGTATTTATCTTGTCTCCGAGATCGATTACTCAAAAAGCATGCCACTGAAGACTCTTCTTCAAGACATGATTACTCTGGCCAGAGATTCCGAGTAATGATTTCTACAAGATGGCCTAAGGTATACCCTCCTTCTATTAGGAGTGGTGAATCCTTTATTGGATACTCAATTTCCTTTTAATACCTCAACCTATACCCAATCATCATCCTACTAGTAAGCTCTCTTAAGGCAACAAGGATTGAAGTCAAAGTATAGAATTAGTATCCAAAATACCGTTGGCGGCAAGTCTAGGATACTTGCGGGTTCTTGTGATGAGACTACCATTGATGTTTAAATAGATAATTCATATGATTGCCTCATAGCGGGTCTCCAATGAACTTGGTTACTCTAATCAAGCATCCACATGTCTACTCTAATTATCACAATGATCACGAGTTTATGGATCACTGGCAGTCATATCAAGGAGTATAACATGTGCTAGTCTGTCCGAATTAACAATGTCCAATCTTGTTGATATTTGACTAAGGATAGTTTAGATACTACATAATCACACATAATAGGAATCTCATTATCATGATCACAATCATGATTTCCTTTATGCTATATAACGTATCAAGGACTTCATTAATTTGATTTAAGATCACTATCAATTCATATATTAAATGAACATCAAAGAAATGAAGATGCGTTTATTATATATAAATATAAGACGTACAATAAGTGCTAAAGATGATGGCCTTTCGAGCACTTCTCTAATAGTCCACTCTTCCATAATCGGCAATTTTTCTTCATGTGACCTTGTTTGCCGCAATGATAACAAGCGTAGTCTTTGCCTCTTGATTTCAGCCTCCCTCTGGATTTGTCATTTTGAGGCCTTGACATTCTGCCTTTGCTTCTACCTCTGTTTTCTGTAACCAATGCTTGTGACTCATTGCTAGTAACTTTGCTTGTCTCATTATAAGAAAATAAGGATCCTAGCACCTGCTCAAATTTCAAAGTGTCATTTCCATATAACATGGTAGTCATCATATTTTCATTTGAAGAAGGTAGAGATGCCAATAAGAGTATAGCCTTATCTTCGTCATCAAAGGTTACTTTACATTATGTGATTGAAATAAGGCTATTAATTTAAATGTTGTAGCACATGTATTTTTGACGTAAATGAAACGTACAATTCCTTCTTTAAATATAACTTGTTTGGCAAGTTCTTCGCCATGTATAATTCCTCCAATCTCTCCTAAATCTCTTCTACAGTTGTGCAGTCTTCCACATTGATGTTGTTTAGTATGATACTTAGATCGGTTGAGTCATATTGCCTTTGGTCGTTTGTCTCATCCATCTTTCCGTCGACTTCTTTCATGGTTACTAGCATCTTGGACCAACCAAATAAGGCCTTGTGGACCTTCTGCTGGATAAGCAGGTCTTTTATCGAGTCTACGCTGGAAGATGAAGTTGTTGTTGCTGAGGAACTTCTCAATCTCATACTTTACTTTTTGTCATAGTTATTTCAACTTCAGTTATGAGTTATCCTAAAGCAATAGTAATCTCAAAAGTCTTTTCTGATGTGGAAGGTCGATCAACAACCGTAACCACAGAGCATACTAAGACTAAGAGAACATAGCTTTGATACCACTTGTTGGGGGCCTGAATGATCGGCTTCTATTGCTCTAACACTACTCTCTTGTAGTGTTTGTTGAAGTTGGATGAATAGTATATGTATATGTGAACATTACAATATACATGAATAGTATCGTATAAGTGAATAGTACCCATACGAGAAAATAAATACAGAAATGAAGAACACCAGATTTTACATGGAAAATCAGCAGCTAGTGAGGAAAAACCACGGGATAGCACTCGAGCAATTCTTCATTATCACGAAAGTGGTATATATATTACAACAACTTCCAAGAATATACTGACCCAACTAGGGTATAAGAAAAAAATAGAGATAACCTTACCTCCCCGGTGTAGAAAATTCCTCAATTAGAGAACAGCCTTCTCAGGATCAGGTCTCTCCACCTACTCCTTTCTCGCCTTTCCTCCTTTACTCCTCTCTTCTTCTTCTTCAATGAGATATATTATTTCTCAAAGCCTTTGTCTTCAATTTATAGGCAAAGTAAAGGCAAGTGCGCAAGCAAGTGGGATTTAATGGGAGACACAATTAGGTATGGACCCTATGGCAGCAGCACCTCGTTTCACAGTATCCGACCAATTGGCGGGTTTGAACGGTCGAGGATGCTCACGTCTGCTTAACTTGTAGCGCCTCTTCGGCACCGATTGTCAAGTGAGGTTGTCACCTTTTTCTTCTATTCTTATAAACTTATAAACTTTAAAACATTCATTCGTAATGCTAAACATTTAACATGTAATCACATGTGATGGATTACAAAATATATATACAAGATCCATATATGGAAATGTTCAACATTTACAATATTTACATTGTTTGCAAAAGAAACAAAAATACATATACATTAGACCAAATGGTCTTCCAGTGAGCACCTAGTGATGTGCTGACTTTGACTGCTGATGTGGATTGTTTTGTCCTCTGGTTTCACTCTTACGTCACTCTGCGGTTGAAGCTGACAATCACTAAGGCATAGATGAGGTGAATTAATAATACATAGATGACCTACAATAAGGGTCATCACACACGCTAAACATTATGTCTTATGTAACAATATAACGTTTCGTATCTTTTATCAGATTTCATACATTATTGCTTTTACCATGCGTATTTCATTTCTTAATCGCCATTTCATATCTTTTTGTGTCATTTTACACTTTACTTCTTGCTCTTATGCGTATACTATCATCATATGGAGTGTTATGCTTCTCATATTATAATCATATACTATATACATCTCAATTTACGTATACTTGTCATTTTCTTTTATGTTTCATGCTCTGACACATAGTGGATAGGAAAAGCGCCATGTGCAGAAGATGCTGTCATATATGAAGACAGTGAATCTTTTTGATGTCTTTCGAAGAGTACTATCAGCACATGCAGAGATAGTGATCTCTATTTGTATGACCCAAATGGGTAGAACATGTGATCAGAACAGGATGCCTCATCGACCCAAATGGAGCTGATATCGTATTATCTTGTGCATTGTATCACTTTATGGCGTCTTTATCATCCGACTAAAATTCAGTGGCGACGATTAGTTTTATTATGTTTTCTTGCCAATCTTTGATGTTGAAAAGTCATCTCATATACCTTCAGATAACTTCATTGATATCATGGCAATAACGAGATATTCCTTTTGTTAATAACCTCTTATAAAAATTTAAACGTGCCATATGGAGACTTATACTTATTCGGGAACTTACTCTCTTATCGCGGGCATTAAACGCACATCAACTTCAAAGCAGCAGGTAGTGGTGTTCCATCATTTTTCTTTTACCTTATAAACACGAATGGTACTTTATACATATGGTCCTCATTAATCCAATAGACCTTGAGTCTAAGGAATGACGGGCCAGCTGAAACAAAACAAAACTTACAACAATTTTTCATGTTGTAGAATAATTGTCTCCACATGGCGTGGCCTGTTTGAACGATGGCTCTTTGCAGAGATTGTCCAAAATCTCCCTCTGACCATGTGGCGATGGACCTTATGCCACCTTGGCATGGACCTTGCGCTAGTGGAATTAGCCTACGCGCGTAGGACCCAGTACTGAATTTTGTTGTTTTAAATTGCCTTTCAGGAAAACTAACCAAAACAAAATAAAACTCATATACTCTCAGGAAAACATCTCCCCGAGTGGGTTCTGGCTTCAGCCACACCAACATAGAAGTTAAAATTCAGGCCAAACTGAAACAAATACTTGTAAGTTAGGTTAAATTCCTAACACTTTGACAGCCATCATACCTCATAAAAACCGAGAATCCATACCCCCCGAGGAGGATTCCATACTCATCTTATACAACTAGGGTTTTACTAACCCAACTTTCAACAAATCTAGGGTTATGATGAATTCCTAACTAAACCCTAGGTTTGGAACAAGCTAATATCCATATATTTCCATACAACCAATTCTACACAAGTTCCGTACCAAAAATGTAGTGTTCAACTACATTTTTGATGTTCTTACTCCTTCTTCTCTTATGCTATTGCTTCTCTTCTCTTTATTGGCACTTGTTCTCTTCTCTTCTCAAGAGCTGAGTGAAGAGACGATTTGGTCTTATCCTCCATTAAGGTTAAGGCCATGTTTGACAGCGCTCATTTTGAAGTCTTTTCCCATTTTCTTTTGGTCCTTCATTTTCTCATCTATTCTCAATTCAACGATGTCCCAATTATAACATAAATCTATTCTTCTTACGTCATTTTGGTCACTTCATTGTAATTACCAATTTACCCTTTCTTTTGTATAAATTTAGGGTTATCTTTATTTATTTTTAGCGTTATTTTATTTCGAAAAAAATATCACATTTACTTTTATTGTATCCTAAACATGTTATAAAGCGTATCGGTGTATAATAATTTGAGATTCTTATAAAATAGTCTTAGCGGCTTAAAGCCTCTACTTGATATTGATGAGATATTTGCCAAAGTTCGACGTGAAGAACACATGGAGGATTATGCTGACCCCCTCCATGACCTATCAGGCGAGTGCTTCTACAATGGCTACGTAAAGGCGATAAAATCGTTAAAGTCAAAAGCGCAGTGCCGCCTGCTTAATGACCCCGTCACACCAAAAGCAACATCTTTGGCACATCCACGGTAAACCCTGCAGTTGTTTGCCGCAATCAACGGAATCGGGGACAGCTGCAAGGGGATAGCTGCAGACGATAAGCAATCCTTTCATACACGGCGGAACATCCTTGCAAGTTGTTTTCATCATCGAGCATTGGGAACCCTAGTTCCTCTAATGTCACTCTTCAAGGTGCTGCCCTCTCTACCCTTACTGATAGATCGCAACCTAGTGAATCATGGATTATTGGCTCTAGTGCCTCAGACCATATGACTGGTAGCTGAAAATTGTTTAGTTCCTACACTCCTTCTCATGGTCAGTCTATCCATATTGCAGATGGTTCGTTTATCTCTGTGGCTAGTTTGGGTTCTATCTCCTTGAGTCCCAACATTACATTGTCTAGTGTTTTATATATCCCAATTTGTCATGCACCGTCCTGTCAATTAGTAAAATCACTGATGACCTTAATTGCATTGTAACATTTAATTCACCGTATTGTTTGTTTCAAGATTGGGTATTAGGTCGGACGATTGGGCATGCTAAGGAGCTTTCAAGCCTCTACTATTTCAAGTAGAACTCCTCAAGCAATGGTTATCAAGCGTCTTCCTCTTCCTCTAGACTTGATCAAGTTCTACTTCACTATAGACTTGGTCATCTAGCTTGCCTGTTTCCCTCGTTGTTTCGACATGGTGATGTTTTTTCTTGTGAAGTTTGTCAACTTGTCAAACATAAGCGTCTTTCTTTTCCTTCTCAACCATGTCACATGTCAAAACCTTTTGCACTTGTACATAGTGATGGCGCTTGTACATAGTGATCTTTGCGGTCCTTACCAAGACACGACTTTATCTAATAAAAAAAGGTTCCTTTCATTTATTGATGATCATTCCCAAGTTTGTTGGGTATATTTGTTACGTGATAAATCTGAAGTTGAAAACATATTTGTTCAATTTTATTCTATGATTGAAACCCAATACCAAACAAAAATCCAAGTTTTTCGCACAGATAATGGGATTGAGTACTTTAACTCAATTTTACAAAAATTCCTGAGAAATCATGGTTTGATTCATTGAAGCTCTTGCACATCCACACCACAACAAAATGGTGTATCTAAACAGAAAAATCGCCATATTTTAGAAGTGGCTCGTTTGCTTCTATTTCAAACCAATGTTCCAGAACATTTTTAGGGCATGTCGTTCTAACTGCATGCTATTTAATAAATTGTATGCCATCCCGAGTCTTAAAATTTCGAACTCTGTTACACTTCATTCTTCTTTTCCTAACTCCCGCTTATTTTCTGAACTTGATGTCAGAATTTTTGGTTGTACCGCCTTTGTCCATATCCATGCACAAAATTGCACCAAGATAGATCCTCAGGCTCACTAGTGCGTTTTCATAGGGTATTCTACTACACAAAAGGGATATCGCTGCTATTCAACTAAACATAAAAAAATAAATAAATAAATAAAATATTTCCTAGGATGTAACATTTTTTGAAACCCTTATTTCTTATAAAAATGTTTGGGGGGGGGAGTGGGATTGTGGGTGAAACAATTTTTCGAGATAATTCTCGGGATAATTCTCGGAATTACTTTCAGGATAATTCTCGGGATATTTATTGAGATAATTGGGAGTTTTTTTTTGGGATTTATCTCCACCAAATTCAAATTTTGATAAACCTCCACAAATTCCGGATTCGAAACAAATACTTCCACCGAATTCAAATTCAGAAAATCCCATCCAAAATCCGGACTCTCCACAATTATCCTCATCAAGTTCAAGTTTAAAAATTCCTCCACAAAATCCTAGTCCTTTGGATATATCCTTCAATTCAATTCGGTCCGTTCCTCCTCAAAAAATCAAGAAAAAAATCTTTCTGTTTCAGCAGTCAGTCCTACCAGCGAAGAAACTTTCCAGCTAGAAAACAATTCAAGTCAATGATTATGAAGCTCCCCGACCCCATGAATCCAACCCGATACCTAATCCAAAAACATCTCACAGTGACCTTGATGTTCCCATTGCCCTTGCCCTAAGCAAAGGTATTATAAGCTACACTAAGCTTTTGGTCACTAATCTTTCGAGTGCTGAAATTCCAAAGACCATTCAGGATGCTCAAAAGGACACAAACTGGTCTCAAGCTATTTATGGGGAGATGAGTGCACTAGAAAAAAATGCAACATGGGAAATTGTGACAAAGCCTAGCGGAAAAACAATAGTGGGATGCAAGTGGGTGTTTACAATCAAGTATAAAGTTGAAGGCGCAATAGAGCGCTACAAGGCAAGGGTAGCCAAGGGATACACCCAAACCTACGGTGTGGACTACCAAGAGACATTTGCTCTGATAGCAAAGATCAACACTATCCGAGTGTTACTTTCTCTAGCCACTAATTCGGATTGGTCATTGCACTAGTTAGATGTGAAGAATGCATTCCTTAATGGTGACCTTGAAAAAAGTATACATGGAGCTACTGCCAGGTTTTGACACAAAATAGAAGGAAAGAATCTATAGTTCAAAAATTTTATGTGGTCTAAACGATTACCTAGAGGCATGGTTTGCATTGGTTTGACTCGACAGGCGAGGATCACCGTTTTATTGACGTCAGGGGGCTGGGATTACAATGTTAATTGTGTATGTAGATGACATTATCCTCACAGGAGATGATAAAGAGGAAATTGAGTAAATAAAAGGAAAACTTGATCTCGAGTTTGAGATGGATGATTTAGGGCGGCTAGGTGTTTTTTGGGCATGGAAGTAGAAGGAAACAACTCTGGTATAGTAGTCTCACGGAGAAAATGTCTTGGACTTACTTAAAGAAACAGGGATGATGGGTTGTAGACTAGTGGAAACTCCTATGGATCCAAGCAACAAACTTGAAGATGAGGAGGTGAATAAACCAGTTGGCTAAAGTGCGATATCATGACTAATTAAACAAACCAATTTATTATCTCTTGCAATGCAGCCAGTTTATTAGTTTCCATGGATTGTATCAGCCAATTTATGCATTCACCGTCTGAGACACACATAGCAGCAGTTTATCAAATCCTAAGGTATCTAAAAGGTACTCTAGGTAAGGGATTACTATTCCAGAAAAGCAAAGATAGAAGTGTAAATATGTTCACTGATTCGGACTGGGCAGGATCACTGATAGACAGGAGGTCAACAACAGGATATTGCACCTTTGTCTGGCGTAATTTGGTTACATGGAAAAGCAAGAAGCAAGCAGCTGTTGCACGAAGTAGTGCAGAAGCAGAGTTGAGGGCTACTGCACATGGTATTTGTGAGATACCATGGCTGAAACTGATGTTAGAAGAGTTGGGCATTCAAGTTCAAACACCTATGTGCCTATATTGTGATTTCTAAGGCAACTATTTCGATTGCTGCCTTTATTCCATTATTGATATTTCAAAAACATTCTTAGAGAGTGGATACAACTATTTTGATTGCATTCTGTTTTTGCAGAGGAATAAGAATAGTGTTTTTTATTGTTTTCTCTTCATATGTGCTTTCAGTTATTGATCCATCCATAGTCAAGGTCAAGAGTTGTGAGGCCTCCTCTCAGATAGCTCCATTCCTGTGAATAACAAAGCCAGAAGTAACAAATCCTATTCCAGTTGCTTGGTAGACCTTAAATCCTGGTTGCTTCTTCATCTTCCTTTGTCCTCTTCCATCTCCATGTATTTTGATAACAGCCTGTTCTGTTTAAGATGGGCCTAAAAAAAGAGTTAAATTACAGCTGAATAATGGTGGTTGCAAGGGTTAATTCCCTTGGGCATCGTTCTTGATAACTTTTGTCAGATCCTGTTCAGCTACCCAGGAGTAAAATTGGCTGTGGGGTTTAAAGGTATCCGTGCAGATTTGTTTCTTAACTCCTACAAAGTGATATAAATTATAAAATTTTAAGACAATAAAATATTCTACCTGCTGCCACACTCGTCCCGTGGGGTGCTTAGAAGGTCCTGATTTTCTAACATCCTTTCCCTTAATATAGAAGAGACCTTTTGGATATGACTTGGCATCTTTAGAGTAGAACATTAAGGCTTTGCCAGCCTGTCAATCAATATAGGAAAAGCTTAAGATGGTTTGTAAGATCCCTTAGCATATGAATATTTGCAAGAGAAATTTGAGATGAGCTCAAATTTAGCTTACTTATCAACCTTAAGGAATCTAGCTCTCCCACAGAAATGCAGGTCTAGAAAATTTGCAGTTAATTTTCAAAACAGAATGAATTATTTCTTATGTTTCAACTTTTAAAAGGTTTGGGCGACCAGCCAATAAAATCATTCTTTTATTAGTAGATCTACAAAAAAGCATGAAAAATAAATAAATAGATCGAATAGCATCCTACTCTGCCAACTCAGTTTCAGTTTAGAGGAATGCCATTTCCTATCAAAAAAGAAAAAGGTGGGAAAGGAGAAAGGAATGTAACAACAATGGACGGACAAGGCACCATCCATAATAACACTTAAAAAAAAGAAAACTACTAGGGTATTTAATGGGCATCATAGATGTTCATGAGTCCACACATGATTCCCTGTCGATTTATTACCCCACCTGTGCAAATATAATTTTCTTTTGCAACTAAATTAATCATTGAGCACAAGTATTATAACAATTAGAGGCGAGGAAGAATAAACCAAAATTTTCTAAGAAGGAGTCACCAAGTAGACTACTAGTAGTAACAGTGTTATATCATCAAATCAGTGGCACTCCGATTTTTGTACTTCAAAGAAAATGGGTAACTTCAGTCTATGGATGATGAAAAAAAGCAATTTTATTACAAAAATTTAAGCTTTTAAGAACAGATAAATAAATATAATTCATATCAAGCTTCTATCAATTTTAATATAAATCATGATTTTTTTTAATAACAGGTATATTATCTCATAAGCAAGCTAATTGTGAATCATGATTCTTTTTAATTACCATAACTAAGATAAATCATGCTAAACTATCAATTTTAATATAAAAATCTCAAAGCATAAGCTAATAGACTAATAAAATATATGGAACCTTGATATCAATTTTTTTTTTTTTTTTTGCTACTAATTCTAATCCAAAAACTTAAGGATCTTTTTGGAACATTCTCAGAGTAAAGATTACATAGAAACAAAATTTGAGAACTTAAATTTCATGTTCTGGCTATCTTTCACATTAGTGGATTGGTAGATACAGGGAAATTCCAGAGGCTAAAATGTACATAAAATTTTTACATAGTGCATTGAGTGAATTGATAATGTGAAAAATTGCCACATAGGAGAACAATAATTCCCAAAAGGATGTAGAACTGAGGTGAAAGCTTATATGAAGCAGATATCTCGATTTGACTGGCAAGCTGTATTTTTTTTCTATTGTTTTCTTTTAAGCTTTTCTCTGGTTTTGGTGAACAGATAATTAAAACCAGTTGGAACTGTTTAAAGAAAGAATTAAAATATCCAATAAAACTGTTCAAAAGTAGATTTGCTTAGAATTACACTCCCATCAATTCTTATAACAATGTGGCTCTGAAGGCCTATAATATGTTCCCACATGTGAGGCAAGTGGTGCAGCTAATTAAAATGTAGTGGGATCATCAAAGGATAAAATAAGAAGTTATGATGCTTCCCTCATGCTTCTTCAATATGCATCCAAATGGCAAAAAGAGAACAAAAGCCAGAAATCAGACAAAGAGATTTGTAGGGCAACACTTCATTTAGACATTTCAACAACAGTTTTGAAACTTCAAAAAAACATGGCAACATGTTGACATCCTACGCAGTTGAAAAACATTGGCATTTCACTAACCTTAGATTGATTCGCAATGAAATATTGCCACAGCTGCTATTAAAGACGAAGAGAAGAAGAGAAACAAAATGGTGCAGATTTAGAAACCGTGACTGCCATTTGAAACTCTCTCAAGACGAAGCCTTCTAAGTCTCCTCCTCTGATGCTTGACTACCTAAGGTGGTCGTATATGCAACAACAACATAGACAGCAGGTATAAATGTCCAGCCTTACCTCATTTCTGAACCTGTGCCATTTAATTTTCACATTTCCATTAGAATGCATGCTAGAAATGCTTAAACATGAAGCAAGGAATGCCAAGGTGTGCTTTATTACAAAAGAAACTACAGTGGATGTTCGTCTCCTCTCTGAAAGAATTAGGTAAAGCCTAAAGAAAGTAGAGAGGAATCGAAACTAAAAACTACAGAAATAGGAAATGTAATCTACAAAATTAGATAAGATGGGTGAAACTTCTAGCGGGAGAAATATAATGGTTCATTGGTTGTGGGCAGACCCACTTATGACTATTGGGCCATATACAGTAGCGGCCAATTATTTATGCAGCAATAGGATCCACTTTATGGTTGCGGCCCGATTCTATAATTCCGGGAGAGCATCTTTGTAAATGTGGGGACTAAGTCTGCTGGTAGTGAAGAAATTTTGGCTGCTTCAAAAACATGTCCCTATAGGTCTTTTCTTGTAGTATAGCGATAAGTAGTTACAATGAGGATATATATATAACCACACACACATATGGGGTGGGTGGATGTAGAACTTGTAGGCTTTGGTGCTTTTCTGGATCATTTTACACGTTTTGGGGGTTGATTCTTTTTCAGTCAGCTAAACGGCTAAATGGTTTTGAGACAAACTGTCTTTAAAAGAAATGAAAGCATTTCAAAATCGGATCGTTGCAAAATGACGGAATGAAGAATTAGAAATCAGAAAAAATGTTAACTCTAGGAGGTGTAGCTGGGCGCACCCTTACAAAGTGTAGGCAGTCCATTACAGAATGTAGGCACCCTTACATTAAATCAACTGCAGAATCCTGCATAACACAGAAAGGGAGAAGGAAACTAAAAATCAAGATACAAATAACATTTAAAATTCTAATCCACAATCACATAGTTCTTAGAAGACATTACCTAGGAACTAAATAATAAGCCTCTTCCCACCTTTGTGGAAAGGATTAATGTATGACATTTGAATATCTTGCTTTACAGATGAGAGTTCTATTCTGCAATTTTAAAAAATAAATCATTTTTAAAAAGAGTGACAACAAATCAAACAGAAATAATCTTTGTCTTTTAAATATAGCCCATGCCTGAGACCGCCTTGGCTTAAGTGAAATATGACATCGTTTCTGATAGGCGTATTCACAAACTCTTTGTAGCACGGGATCAAATCAGTTGAAAATATTGAACTGTTTTGACAGGGTATCTCTTCGCTATGTTTTATCTTTAATAAATCACCGGCCTTTACTAGGAGAGAATAAGTGGAAATAACAAACAGTAGTTTTGGGTTTAGACATAGGTTCAAGATGGAAAAACTATTAGGAGCAAGAAAGACCCCGAGGCAAATCTGAGTTTTCTTAACTTGTTTTCTGAATTTGAATTATAAATCAGTAATATCTAAGAACTTATCAACACATTAGATCTTAATGATTATGTGACTCATGAATTGCAGTTTGTGCTACTACCAATGCCAATCACGAATATTGCGGAGGCAAGTAAGACGCAAGAGGTGATCCAACAGTAAAGAATGTCAGCGGCTGAAATATAAAGTCATGGGGTTAGATTGTAGATATGTTGAAAGATTCAAGCCAGCAAGTAGACAGGTCTTATCTCATTTTAGAATTCTCAATGTACAAAAGCTCTACCTTGGCTTTTGTAGTGTAGCTCTGTGGTGCAACATCCCGCCCACTTGGAACCCTTTCATTAATGGGTTGCTTTAGAATCTTTATATGCTTCATTTCCCTGTTTAGTTGCATTAAATCCAGAAATCAATGTACAAACTATCTATATAGCAAGGTCAAGAACAAGGGAGGTTCTATCTAAATAAATGATGTGAAGAACAGAAGCTTTACACTATGCTGCAGTTCAAACTCTGCTGTTCTTGCTCAGGAAGCAAATCTAAAAAGAGAAATTCCATTAAATAATAAGTAAAACATACCCTGATTGCAAGTATTGGTCACCAAATCTCACCTTTCTCATTGAGGTTAGCACTCTTCATCCTTTTTATTATTTGTATCTTCAAACAGCACACATCCTTTGTCAAGCCCCATTTGGGACGCTCTCGTCATTTATCGTGATTATCTTTGTCACATCTTTTCTTGAAAAGGAAAACATGTCACTGAATCATGACTTGTTCATGGGACTGTACTTCCATTTTAATGATGAGCTATCATTTGGTTGGTTAGAGTCCACAGCCATTGTAGAAGGTTCTTCCAAAATCTGCTGTAACAGAAGGTTCAGAAGTTCTTCCTCACAAGCTACTGCACTTGGCTGTACAATCATCTGGTCTTCACTGTTGGGCACCAACATGTTCTGAGGGTCATTGATCAAACTAGAATTCTCAATAATGGCTGAGGAACTTTGTGGATGAGTGCTTCCACTCAGGAGGCTGTTTACTTACCAGCTTAATTCTATATATTTACATCATTACAGATGGACTGGACAAATTGTCTTGATGACAAAGGAAATCATAAGATAGGACACTTCTAAGGAATGACACTATATTGAGACCTACATAAGTAACTGTAGAGAACATTAAATGAATCAAGACTTAAACCAGTCCAAATACTATGGATGAAAGTACTTAACTATTCAACCATTCACATACCTTACCATCACAACCTGGATTACTCTTAGAAACTTCAAATATAACCGGTTCAACTGATTTGAGACCTAGTGCCAAAGTTATGAATCTTTAGTCCAGGCATGTCACTACATTCAAACTGGATATTCAATCATAAATAAGAATGAAATTCACTACTTTAGAACAATTCTGCGCCCACAAGGATCAAAACATAAAGTATTGTTTAAAGAAGTAGCTCTGCAACAGACACATAATTTGAATTTTTGTTTGCTTCTTTTCAAGTATTAATTGATCCTATATATAATTAGGAGAGAGTACTTTCATTTAAAATATTGTAATTGTGGCCAAAAGATTTTATTATCTAAGTGAGGTTATTAATTTATTGAGCATTTATATATCAAGGTCATACCATATAAATCATAGGCAAAGCATTTCAAGATGATCAAACAGAATATTAGCGACAGGTGAATAAAATAATAAAATAAAAAATAAAAAGCAAGCAAAGGGGAAATGAGAAATTGAAGATAAAGAATGTACCGAGTCGATAATATCCTGATAGTAAATGGGGCTCATGTAATATAGTACATCATGGACGGGAACCTAAGAACATGGAGTCAACCAACAACCGTCCCCTGCTAGGATTTAACCAAATGACTGGGAACACAATACACTGTTAGAGCCACAATGGAAACTATAGAACAAGGAACACACCTATCCAAAAAAAAAAAAAAAAGGATGGAACACATGAAGGCTAGGTATCTGGAACTTTGTGAACATCCCAGAAGAAAATATTTTATGCTTGGAAATTTTCTCTTGGTGAGCAAGTTTAAATAGCATGAAGCAGAAGCATAACAGTATTATGACAGGAGACTTCTCCATGTATGGTGTTGTTCATTGTTTTTCTTTCTATTTCAGAGTGTCAATATAGAATAATTGATGTAGAGGTTGAGCTTAGTGCAAATGCTCCTTGATTTCTGAAAAAGCTTGTGCTTTCATGGCATTCAAATGATTGGTTTAAAGAGAGTTTAGGTGGATTATCCTTGGCTTTTTGCTGGGTTGTGTAGAGCAACAAAAGAATATTTTTTTACAATGGGCATTCCTCCACTGATTGATCTAAGGAAAGAGTTCAGGAGGATTATACCTTATTTTGTTCTGAGTTATGGTAGGAAGTAGGATATCTTTTAGAATGGTTTCACAAATGATAAGATTGACAAGATGAGGTGATCTTGAGTCAACTAGGTGTGTTTCCTGCATAGAAAGAAGGGATTAAGAATGGGCCAACAGATGGATGTTGCCATCAAATTCCCAGGTTGAGATTGAACCTTGTTTTACTACCTGAACATACACATGTGGATATACTTTCTGTTTTCTATCTTTAAAAATAATAAAATAAAATAACTAATATAAATTTTGCCAAAACTCTTAAGACTTACTTCAATGGATAATAGTTTTAAAGCTGTTTCTAAAAAAGATTAAAAGCAGAAAAGGTTTTATTAAAATTTTAAAATTTAAATGAATTTTTAAAAGACATAAAATAAGTCCATATATATTTTCATAAGAGCTTATACTTCTATATAGAAATACTTACTAGCTTCTATTTCTAAAAGTACAAGGTGAATCAAAATGAGACCAAATACTCGTACTACTTTCCATGTTTATTAGGGACCATTTCTTTATGTGCACCCTATACAGCTGCTCTTATTTTGAAAAAAGAACAAGGAAAGGAAAAAAAATTGACTAGAGAAAAATGGTATCAAATCTATAAATACAAAAAAATTACTCCCACTCTATGTTTATTGACACTACGTAAGTACCCTTCAACTCCATAACATCTTGAGAATAATGCACTGAACATGGTAAATATAAATTACAGAGCAAAAACTCAGATAAGCCTAGAGAGCACTCCAATAAGTGGACACCAGATTTCATGCTATGCCCCAGCAAAACAATAATTACCATTTATGGATTTGCAATTAATATTCACCCAATCCCTTCTTCAGTTTCTCTATGGATCATGAAATAAATAAGCTATAAAAATCACTAAGCTAAAGAAGTTGAGGTGTTTTAGGAAATGTTTATTAGAATTCGCAGAAATCTTTATATATGGAGAATAGGATAAAATAATTAAAATTAAAAAATAAAATAGGAAAACTTATATAATTTATAAGCACAAAGTGATTTCACAGAGAATTAGGTAATAAAACTGTTTTACAGATTTGAGTTCACAAACAAATTTTGCTCCAAATAAAATGGAGAACTATTTTCAAAACCATTTTAAAGGTTCGTTTTAGAAAATGTTGCAAACGATGCCTTATTCTTTCTGGTTTCAAAGTGCCGCAGTGACCCTAAAAGGACTCGAACCTGTAGCCATTGGGTAACCCCACCCCAATGCATTACACCAACTAAGCTACCCCTCAAGGTTACATGATTCCAAATATTTGTCTCCTGATAAATAATTGGGCTTGTAGTGATTTAAAGGAATTTCTTTAAAATATATTACCTTTATAGTCCTCATGAATTCATCCCCAAAATTTTTACTCATCATTCTGCTTTAAATATCTACTGATGCGCAATTGGTGGTTTCAAAATTCCCAAATACATCAGCATGTCACTGAAGTGTTTCAGCGTCCCTGTGTTTGGCTGCTCAGGAAGTGGATAAAAAAAGAGAAGAAAACACCCAATCTTACTTCATAAAGTTTTGCCAGTCAAGTGCTAGTATCAGTAGAATGCTCTCTTTGTTTGTCAATATCCTAAAGAATGAAAAGTTCAGGCTGTTTGTTAACGAAATGAAAAAAGCAATCGCTTATTTTTTTGGATTGTTTTCAATCATTATAGTGCTTGCATTTTATAATTGCTGAAAAAAAAATTTCAGCGATTTTTAAATGAATTATTTTTACAAATATTTTCTGAAACACCGGTTCAAATCATGTTTTATGCCTCATTCCATTTTCAGCTCCAAAGCCAAGCATTCCTCATTTCTAGGCCAGACAGACCCTCAATATTCAAATTTCCATTCTTCTCTCGCTTCATTTTTTTTCTTTTCTATTTTCCCATTTCAGGTCAACCAAACAAATAGCAGAAAGCTACAAAATAATGCGCTATTACAAATTGAACGAAATTCTAAAACTTCCTAAAAACAATTTACTGTTTTCAAAAAGTAAATACCTATATATCTCTGCGTCCAAGCAGGTTCTTCCAACATACAACATACCCTTCTTTTCGGTTCTTTTCAAAGCTTTTAGCTCGTTTCCAAGGCAGCCAAACACAAACAACGCGAAACAACAAAACAAATGCACTACAAATAGATAAAGAGAATAAATCAAAACCTGAGCAATCGATTCCATAGCCGGAGAGATCAACCGGCAGGGGCCGCACCAAGTGGCGACGAACTCCACCAGAACTGGTCGATCAGCTTTCAAAACGACGTCGGAGAACTGGCTTTCCTTGATCTCTGTGATGCCGGCGCACGTCACAGAACCTCTGCGCACCGGAGAGCATCGGAACCCTAGCTTCTTCCGACTCCGTGACCCGAACAACGAGGTTTTGGGCGTGAAGGAACTGAAGTGTAGTTTCACTGGGGAGGAAACCGCACGAACCGGAGGGAGTGATGAGACAGAGATAGGCATCGAATTTGAGACGATCGTCTCCATTATCGACGTCGTTTTGGTGAGGGGTGTTTGCAGAGGGTCGAAGCTTAATTGGGTTGGAGTGGAGACGAAAGAAGATGAATATATAGATGGGTGAGGAGAAGGCCACGCCTGCCATTGGGAATCTCACGTGACATCTTTGTTTGAGTCACGCATTACCCACTCCATGTGGCGGTATGTTATTGGCCCCTTGTTCATCCTGCTATAGCCTCGGAATTTCTTGCAACGTAAGTCCAGGCTTAATGCAAAAAAATAGAATTTAAATACTTATGCCATAAAGTCCACACCTAGCTTAATTAGTTTGAGAATCAACATTAAAAAATTGGATTTGGATATGAGGAGGAAAAGGGTTTGAGATCGAGACAATTTTTAACACGTTGTATTATAAAGTTGGTTGAATTTTTAAAAATACTTATGCTTATGGCAATGCTTATGACATTTTGTCTTAAAAAAAAAAAAAAAACTTATGTCATAAATGCCCATCTTGCCTACTTTACAATGTTTCAAAAAAAGCATAGTATAGGCAGATAGGGCCCATTTGAATTCAACATATATACATAACTAAAAATATTTAAAGGCGAATAAAAAAAAGAATATTTATGTCATGAATAATGCATTTTTAGATCAAAACTATACATTTCATGTTCGGGATAGTACCTTTTATATTGTCTCAAAAATACCTTCCATTGACACCTATCCAAACACTCTTTCCCAACAACTTAATCTTTCCTTTCAAATTATGCTCATTCTAGTATGGTTTTCTCACAAAGATGGGTCCCACAGGGCGTGTCAACAATATGTTTTGGTGATTTTTGAATCTCACATTAAACATACAAAAATACCCAAAGTATGGCCACAAGAAATTAAAAGTCATTGCTTTCAACCTGAATTCACTGGTAAGAACTAACCACACCCAAGCATGTGAGACTTCCCTTCCCGCTCCTTCGACAATTCCCATAATCAAAGTGTAAACGTATCGAATCCAAATATTATGCACTAATTACTCGAAGAAAAAGCGCTTAGATTTTCTAGAATCGAACGAAATAATACTGCTAAAAGTTGATGTGACCAACAGTGACTTCAGAACCATAATCGCGAATTTCAAGAAACACGGATTTCACTACGGTAAATAAAAGATTACGTCAAAATCGATATAAACTCAATAACTTACAACAAAACGCCGAATCGCTGTGGTAAAAATATCGGATTCTCACTACGAACGAATCAACAACATTACTGGGAATTTTCCGTAAAACCTGGCTAACACTAAGAATTAGAATTCTAAAATTGCTGAAAAGCTAGGATTTGTTGAAGTCAATTGACATTGAGTCAATTGACATTGAGTCAATCGCTGAATCATTGGACATCGACGGCCGATCGTTAATTAGTTTTCTGGGCTAGTCGGGCTTGATCTTCTTTTGCTTCTTTTATAGACATTTACGATTTGCTAGCCAACTCTCCATTTCCCCACTCTCTACTTTCGCACCGCTACGCCTTCCATTAGCGGTTGCTCCTCGCTAACTCACTCCACGTGCCTCCATTCCTGGTGCTCGATCTTCGTTAATTCTTCCACGTCTCCATTATGTAGACTTGTCCCTCAAGAATTTCCACATTAGCACATAACTGTCTCACTTCTCTACCACCTGATAAAGCTTCATTTGACTTCCAAAAAAGTTAAAAAATTTCATAAATACCCCTAGACTTTTTCTATGGGTTTGCACAAATAGATCTAACCCCCTTTCTACTTGGGCTTTTATTCATGGGCTTGGGCTTAGGGCTAACCCATTATTAGATCAAGCCAAATTTCAATTTGGGTGCAAATAACACATTTAGAAATACATAAGGATTGGAAGCATACAGGGGATGAAAATGGGTTTGAAGGAGAATATGGGCCTCGCGGCCACAATTCTTCAAAAATCGTTGCTCTCCAAAACAAAGCAAGAATACGAAAATAGGTAACACGTTGATTCTCGATTTCTTTTGCTTAAAAAATGTATAAAATATATAAATGTTAAATTCAAATAATAATACGCTTTTCAAAAACACCAAAATAAGTTCTCTCTATGCTTTAAAAACTATTCTCAATAATGCTTTTAAAAACATTTAACCGAATGTAATCTCGATTCCTCCTTCCCACCTTTGACCTTGATTAGTAATCCTCCTTATAAATAATCACACTAAATCCATTAGTTGAAGCATATGGGCAATGAAAATGGGAAGTATATTTGAAAATCACACTAAATTTTAAAAAGATTGTCAATTTGCAGGTGACTGATTCTTACAAAATTCCATTTGTTTTGTAATATTTAGTTTATCAAAACATTAAGTTTTCTTCACAATACTCATAAAATTTTTATCAACTAAGAGGCTGCTTGAGAGTGATTTGGAGAGAATTTAGTTGAAAATGCTTATTTACAAAAATTAGCTACGCTCCAAATTTGATTAAATCATTTTTCTAATAGAAAATGATTTGAAGTGAGACCCCAATAATTTGGTCAATGGTTTTGAAAAATAAAATAAAAACAAAGTCATACAATACTCTACCAAAAATTATCAGCGACCTTTTGGGTTTATATTCAAATAATTAGTGAGATTTATCAACATTTATAGAAAATCTTCACTTTTGCAACAACAAAAAAAAAATTAATAAAATAAAGAAATTACATTGCATATACGATCAGTTCCCAAGAATCATGAATGCCTTTGCTAAAAATTGACATCATAAACGCACCAACTCTTTCTAAGCTCAAGCCAGATTTCCGGTACTTTCCATGACTTTTTAAATAAATAAACGGCGAATAAATTATAAAGATATAGCTCAAACCTAAGACTTCTTATCAAACTAGACTCTGATACAATATTAAATGACTAACTCTTCTAAAAGCTCAAACTTTTTAAAATTTTGATTTAATATAAATATCATATCTTTAACTGCCATAATTAGATCATTGGACTAAAGACTAAATTATTTAGGCAAGCAAAGTTTATATATTTGTTATTAGTTGCTCTGAACTTCAATATTGGTTTGACCAGCCACTTCCTCTTATGTAGATATTGACCTTCATTAGATTAATTATATAAAAGTGCAATTAGAGTCCCATATCAATGTGTGGAATTGAATTTAAACTAAATATAATATTGTTCTTTTATCTCATGTAGAAATAGTCTACTCTTGGTATAAATACGCCTGTAAAACTTTAAAGTATGACAACATAGCTTAGAGAACTGATATAATTAAAATATCAACATGGTCTATATTTATATGATCAGGTGGTGGTAAAATTTGTGTCATGATGGTTTTAAATTCCCATGTATTTGTATCTCATATATGTAAATGTTAGATCATAGGCAATTGAGTTGTAGCAATTTATAGAGTTGTTTTTAGAACAAAACACACTAACAACAAAGGAAACATCTAACTTATTTATCCAACTTACAGGATATCTAACTTTTTACCTTACAAAAAACATAGAGATGAAAATTCCTTCCAAAGTCAATTCAAATAAAGGAAACATTATTAGAAAACATCTCTTGACCATAGATGTTATATAATCTATGCATCTCCTTAAAAGAAAAAGTCCATCAAACCTAAAAAAAAGGCATTAAGAACAAAGGCCTTCTTTAGACATGAGAATACATATGCGTAGAAAGGAAAAGAAAACAAGTGAAGGCATTGTTTCACTTTACACCTCTTACTTGTTTAGCATATGGAAAAAAGAAAATCAATCTTCTTTAAAGTCCTCTTCCTCCATATCTTCAGAGTCTTCCTTTATATAATATCCTAAACATTTTGCAAACACATATAAACCTTACATAAAGTTGGAAAGTTGAAAAATACAAAGATGAAAGTTAACAATATGAAGGCGAAAAATCATTTAGATAGAGAATAAATCATGGAATACTAAATCAAAATACTACGATGATATCCTTGTGCTTTGAGCCCTTTTACGACTGAATTCCTTAGAAGCTTCCCAATGAAGTATGGATTAAGAGAGGGGGGTGTAGACCCCAAAAAGCAGTTTTTTTTATTATTTATTTATTATTTTATTATTTTATTATATTATTTTTTTATTTTTTTATTTTTTATCAATTAATTTAAATGGAAGAAACGTTAAATAAATAAATAAATAAATAAGAAAATGAGAAAAAGAGAAAAGAAGGAGGCAAAAAAGAGGGAATCATGGGAGTGGAGGAGAGAAAGAACAAAAAAGAAAAGAAAAGGAGGAGGCAAAAAAGAGGGAATCATGGGAGTGGAGGAGAAAGAACAAAAAAAAAAAAGGGGAAACGTGAGAGGGAGGAAAGAAAAGAAAGAAAGAAGGAGAGAAGGAGGAACAAAAGAAAGGAGGGAAGGAGGAAAAGAGGTAGGGGAGAAAAGAAAAGAGGGAAGGAAGAAGAGAAGGGAGGAGGGGAGAGGGAGATCCGCGATCTCCGACGCCGACGACCATCAACCGAGAGTCGACGATTTCAAATTTTGATATAACGATCTACTCAACACCAGAAACCACTCTGATGGTCTCCTCACGGAAATTTCAATGGTTGATTTTCTTAGATCGGTTATTTTTAGCATTTTGAAATCGCTTTTAAGAGATCGTGTTCAAGGTAAGAGTTCGTTTTCATTGTTTAATCATAGATCCTTCTATATATTTTTGACATATTTGAAATAATACATAGATCTAGGTCAAGAATTGTGTATTATATTTGTGATTCCATTTGAAAGTTATACTAGTTAACCAAATAATAAGCTGATTTTTGCTTTCAATTCGAACGATTTTAGTGTAAGATTTTGATCATTGTTTTTAACCGTCAGATCGTTCTATATTTTGGATATGTTTGAAATAATACATAGATCTAGGTCATGAACGGTGCAGATTATATTTTTAGATTTCATTTAAAAGTTATACTAGTTAGAACCAATACAGCTAATTTTGTTTTCGATTCGAACGATTTAAAGGTAAAGTATTTTGATCATTGTTTTTAACCGTCAGATCGTTATGAATTTTGGGTATGTTTATGATATGACATAGATCTAGATTATGAACGGTGAAGATTGGATTTTGAGTCCCGAATAGTCATATTTCAGTATGGAAAAAGTAGCTATATTTTTGGGTTTTAAGATAGAAAATCGAAGTTTTTCTCTTCACTGTCCAGATTTCATCAGAGGTCCGATCCCGCTTCGTATGTGGTCTGATCTGTCTGAAATTTGGAGGAGAGTTTCTTAACTCATAAATATTCATTATGAACTGTGGAGATTAGGATTTGATTTCAAAACAATAGGGTTTTTTGTCCGGGAACAGTTATTCAAACTAGGAGATTTTTTTTATTTTGTTTTAAGAAAATTTGTTACATTTAACATATGATCATTTACACTCCTATTTGTAAATTCCTCACAGAAGTAAGCTATTTCTAAGTTCTTAATAAGATCAATACCGATAAGATAAACTACCTTAGTTCAACCTATTGTCAGATCTTCAATATAAGAAGATGTTACTATGTCGTCAACGCCGCCGATTTACTTTATGTTCAAACCTATTAATCCAAAGCCTCAACATATTTAAAATTTCATCAACTTTGGTCCAACTCCATTAATCAAAGTTTCAATATATTTAGTCCATCAACTTAGGTTCAAACCCACATCTAGTTCTCATCACCAGCTAACCTCATACCTGTAGTTCTCACCACCACTCCAGTTCTCACTACATAGTCTAACCCATCAAATTAAAGGCCCAACCCATTAATCCAGCCATCTCATTTAAACACATCCAATTAGGATCGACTGTGCCATCCATTTGTAAAAATAATACATACTTACGCCAACCCACGTAGGCACATCCTATACTTAGAGACTCATCCAATTAGCTCTAATTTATTAAATTAGGCCACATATTTAGAAGCCCAACATAATATCCCCAACCCCTTAGGTTAATTTACCGACCCTTAGGTCATTCGACCAAGCCCCTTGGCCACGTATTCTGATCAGCTCTTTAGCTGGTCAAATTCCACTCTTAATTTATTCACAATTCATCATTTTCTAAAAAAAAAATCAATTTCTAAATTTTCATTTTTCCTAATTTTCAATTTCATTTTTTAAGTTTTTAATTTCAAAATAATATTTTTCTAATTTCTCAAAATTCAAGATATCTAATTTCAAAAGTCAATTTCCTCGTGTATTTTTTATTTTATTTTATTTTATTTTATTTATTTTTTTATTTTTTATTCTTTATTATTTTTTATTTTTATTTTATTTTCTCTCTTTCTTTTCAAGTTTCAATTTCAAAATTAATCTCTCATTTTTTTAATTTCATTTTTTTTATGTTTTCAAATTTCAAATTTACAATTTCTCACTCCCCAAAATTCATACCACACACCTAGGAATCTCACCCTCAATTTCTACCCCCAAATTTAAATCTCAAACCTCAACAAATTTATAAAATTCAAGTTTTTAATTTCAAATATCTAATTTCCAAATCTCAATTCAAAATTCTTAAACTTCAAATTCATTTCAAATTCTTAATTTCCAAAATTTCAAACTTTCAACTTCAAAATTTTACTTTCAAATCAGTTTTCAAAAAAAAAAAAAAAAAATTCAAAACACGTGATTAATTCTATAGTTCCTATAAAATGGATCTCGTGGAGCACTCAGGCGATTATAAATGGGTTTGGGTGGGGACCAATATCTTACGTGATCATTTTAACAACTAATTCCTGACTTCAATCCTGTAATCAATTTCCACTAAATGTGAATATTTCATATTTGTTATTACACTAACATTGGCTCTAATTAGTAAGACTTTGATATATCACCTGCGTACACATTTTCTCATCTAATTTCGTTTATTCTTATATTTATTTATTCGTCTATTCATTTCTATACGCCTGGGCCGTTATTATATCGTTATTACTGCTGGTGATCTACTGTCGATTAGTCAAAAGTCAGATTCTTCCTAAACTCGTTTAGCAGATCGCTTTATACAAAGCTTAAAAGGGGTGCTACTTACTCACCACGCATCCTTCCCGATATGGAACCCGATCTCCCGAACCTGCACTTCGCTTTTCCTGCACTGCCTTTCTTATCGTGAGTCATATTTGGGAAGCTTTTTCTTCTTTATTTCGTTTTTTCCCTTTAAAATAAAACAGCAATATTACACCAAACCGCTTTTTAAATGTTTTTTTTAAATGGTTTTTTAACAACAAAAAGCGAGTCTCGCCATCGAGTGGGGACGCACGTGAAAAACGCGGGTCCACAGGGGGTGGTCCAAATTGGATGTTGTCCAATTAGTGATTCTTCATCCATTTAGTGTCTCCTATTAGTGCATATTTGTTTGCTACCCAAAAAGTGCATTTTTAAGAGCTTATTTCTTATGGTTTTTTATCATTTTGGTTAGTAATTATCCTTGATTTGACTAATTTGGCATATTATGGTCCTTAGCAATGTGGAACATTTTGGCATGTATAGTAGTGGAGCATTTTGTGGGCTTTTGATGTAGATTATAAACTTGGAAGAATGCTTTGAAACAATTTGGAGGCAAGAAGCAGCACCAAAAGAAAAAAAAATGAAGAAAGAGACATTTTTCCAACTAGGTTGCCAAATTTACGCAAATCTGTACCAAATGCTTGGGAATAACTTTAAAGTGTCAAAAAACTGAAGAAAGAAGTCTAGAAGCAATATGGAGCTAGCAAAAAAAAAAAAAGAAGACAATTTAGCCTAATTTCAAATTGGTTTGTGAAATTTTGTAGACTCATTCAAAATCAAGCTAGCTTTGCACAACTACGCAAATTTTTCTCAAGACCATGCAAAATTTCTAGATTAGACAAAATGACTCATAAATGTGCCAAAACTCCAAGTTTTAAACATTTTAAAGTGTAATTTGATGCTTATGAACATCCAATAAGGTGTTGTCATGTGGCAAACCCTATAGAGATTATAAATAGAAACTCATATAAAAAACTAAGAGACATTTTTATCCTTGTAAATTCTCTCTCTCGTACGATTTTCTCTTATTTTCCCTCACTTCCCCACTGGCCAAACATGCATTATGAGGCCAACATCACAAGCATGAGTGGCTAAGTTCATTCATCTTGGAAGAATGAGATAGAGAGCAGATCTATGGTGAATTGACTTTCGACATTTTGTGAAAAGGTAATTTAGTTCAATTTGGAGGATTTAAATGATGAAATTTGGGGATTTTCTCTCTAATTTTGTTTGGATGCTTTGTGCATTTGCATGCTTACATTTATTTATCAAAAATTTTAATGTTATATTTGGTGATTTCTCATAGATGTGGTATAGGCTTCCATCAAAAACAATAAAATAATGGATGGATTGAATTACTTAATTAAGTTGATGGTGTAGTGTTGTCAACTTAATTATAACTCCACATCACTATATCCTTACAAAAAACCCACCTTGATGGGTTTTTTCACTACCCCTATTAGAAACACCTCTTAATATTTGGAAACATATTTGAAAATCATATTAAAAATTAAAAAAAAAAAAACAAATTTTGAACATTGACTCTATAGGTGATTGATTATTTCAAAAATCCATTTTTTGTAAGATTTAATTTAAATAAATAACACTATGGGGTCCTTCATAAAAGTATTTCTAAAAAGAGAATTTATGAAAATGTTAGACTAAATGTTTGCTTGAGAGTAATTTAGAGAGAGTTAGCTAGAAATGCTTTCATGCAAAAATTAGTAGTTAAAAAAAAAATTCAAATATAGTTTCTATAAATTAATCTTGAACAATCATTTCATTGATGATCCTTTAAAATATTGTTAGAATAATACGCTACCAAAAAAATTCTCAAAGCAAGTTTTTTGGTTTATATTCAAACTGTTGGAAAAAATGGGTTTGATCACAATAATTTAGCCATTCGGAAATTTAAAATTACATCGGCTCCCACAAACGCTTGGCCCACATGGGAATGTGTTCCTTCACGAGATGAAGATTATATATTTAGTTGCTCAAAACCATTAAGGAGTGAATTGTAAATCGTTTCCAAACATTACCCTCGAAACCAGAACTAAAAGTTTAAGCTTCTGGAAGCCATGGCCCCACACGGATAATGTGCACTTTGGGGCGGTGATAAATACACCCACCTTGTAGCTTGCCTCAGTCTTCAAGGCACCCCAGCTAGTGGGATGGGGGAGGACCTAGCTCATGCTTGGTTCACCACACACGCGGGTGTGCCGCCGTCGCCCCGGGCCGACTCACCTTTTGGCATCAAAACGCTGTCATTTTTGCGTAGGCTACCTTGACCGATGCGCTTCTCCGCCAGGCTTTCTCCCATGTCCGCTTGCCATGAACCGAAATGGCACACGAATTCTTTCCAGTTCTTCATGACTGCATCGATCGCCACGAGTAGGTCTATATAAAGGCCACACTTTCTCTCATTTGACATACATTGAAATATTCATTCATTCATTTTTCCATACATTTGAGAGAGAGACGAAATCTCGCATTACAGCTTCCGTTCGGCCAACCAACACATGAAGTGCTTTCTTCGTTGGGGAGATCACTATCCGGGAGACAAATTGCCATTATTCTCGGGGTTAATTCACCGCGAGGCTAATACTTGTCTTAAGGAGATTGCATTCCAAACACAAAGACTTCGATTCGCAAAACGTGCTCTTTTATTGCCTCGCAAACGACACTGCATCTCCACATATTACTTAAGGTTTTGTAAAACTGTTTTCCATTAAACGTGTTTTATGCTCATCTTGTTATGTTCTATTCTGCATTGTTTTTATAGTACTGATCTCTAACACAAACAATGAGTGACCTGCCTTAAAAATATTTATGATAAAAGTGCTATTAACATAAGTGAATATAAACTTGGAAAAAACTAATGCCATATTAGACAAGTGCCTTCACTAGGATATTTTGGCTATTAGCAAGATCGCAACCAAATGAATCGTCACTGGTTGTAATTACATGACCACTTACTTCCTTTTGCGGGCCACATCCGTTTAATTATATATGTATTGTTAGGAATCTCACACCAATATGTAAGATCAAATTCAATACTATTTGTAATGATCTATTCCATCTCATGTAAGGATGGTCTGCTTTATGTATAATATACACACATGACTTTAAAGTGTGACAATATGGTTTAGAGGACTTATATGGGATCTCAAACTAGTCTATATTTATTTAAGGAATTGGAAAACATGTCATATGATGGTTTAAATACCCATATATATTTGGATTCCATATAAGTTTTTATAAAGGTTAGAGTTGAATTTAATCTCGACTTTGCTCAACTAAACTCGAAGCTTTTTGCACGCAATGTCATGGATATTTTTAGGGATTTTAGTAAAGGTCCCATGGCCCATTACTAATACTATTAGGATTTGGGTCTAATGAGTTTTGAAATTCCTTTAAATATATGATGTGTACCTTGGAGGTTTTGAGTAATTCTATGGTTTTTTGAGCGATTGAGAGGTAATATGCATTCTACAGCTTTCTTTTATAGCTTTAATTATTTTCATAATAGCAAAGAATACTTCAATCTTGTATCTATATTCAAGATAATGGATTTCTCCTCCACTGCATGTGGTTTTCCCCTTTTCAGGGTTTCTACGTAAATTTGTGGAGTGCTTTCGCTTCTTTTATATCTTGCTGCCTATTATTGTTTTGTCAATCTAACAACCAGTATGAGAGCAAATTGGGTTTGATCTCGGTCAATGCCACTAAGTATGATATTATGTTGTCAGATCAAATTACGCTAGATTTTCCTAATGGCACATAATAATGTGGGTTGTGTTGGATCGAAAAACCTATCTCAAATTCATATACATCTATCAAATTAAATTCTTTTGAACGAAAAAAATATTGTTGCATATTCTTTGAGTATTCTTGATTCAAAGGTTACAAGTATACTAGTAAAGGTGGAGTTTGGAAGATTAACAAAAGATACTCGTATTGTTATGAAAAGAAAAGAAGGTCTACCAAGTTATATACGTTGCAAGGCTCTACTATTACAAGTAACATAGTCGCTGCTACCCATGGTTATATTATTATAGGTAAAGTTAGTACTCATGGTAAGCTTACAAAAATTGATGACCAAGTCACTCCCTATAGCTAAGTTTGAGCATTGCTTGAATTTGGTTGGTGTTCGTTGTTGACCCTTGCCTTTAGGATTTTGTGGAAGAGGTTGAGATTTCTTTATTGAAGCTTAGAGCTTGTGCACTCATTGCATTGGAATTCATGTCAAGGTGGTGTTTGTTAGAGTTGTGAGATCCAAATGCTATTTGATTTGATTTGAAAAGTTTCGTGCAACATCATCATGAATGTTTGAGGGATTTTAGTGAAAGGCTCATGACCCCCATTACTTATCTTATTAGGGTTTGGGCTTGTTTAGTTTTGGGATACCTACAAATATATGATGTACTTTTAGTTTTTGAGGTACTTAGGGTTTTTTAGAAGTATTGTGGATATTCTAAAGTTATGTAATTTTTCGCTAATCGCTACAATGCTCTAGTACTTCAATCATGTATTTATATTCGAGATAGGGGATTTCTTCAATCATGTATCTTTTATTTTCTTGTTGCTTATTCTCATTCATCATTTTTAACAAACTGGTATTATAGAAAATCTAAGTTTGAGCTCAACAATGGTAACCATCTCAGATGCTATTTCACGTTAGGACTAAACACAAGATTCGTTATGTAGGTAAAAATGAGGTTGTCCTCGATCGAAAAACCATATTGAAAATTCATCTTCATCTATGAAATTAGATACTTTTGAAGGAGAAAATCGTCATTGTATATTCTTTTGAGTATTCTTTATTCAAAAGGATACAAGTACACTAGGAGAAGGTGGATTTTTATGATGATGTTGCCTGAGGATGCCCTGTATCTTCATCTCAAGGGTTCTACAAGAAGATCGCTACTTCAATGATCGCGAGCAATGAAGATTTGATGGATTTGTGAGAAGTCCTTGGTAGGATTAGGAAGTAGTTTGAATTAAGGCAATCCTATGGTGTAGGAACATGCCAAACTTGGGGTGTCTGGAGTAAGAACAGAGATGATGTAGGACGCAAGGCAGTCTGCTAGCTTTGAGGCCAAGGAACTTGTGGAGCAAGTAACTGATGGGCCTAGGATGATTTTAGGCAAGTGGATAAAGATCAAATCAAGAGGATCCAGACTTCTAAGCTATCAAACCAGAATTAGAAACAACTTATGATTCTATTTTGAAGAAGATACATGAGCAACAAGTTTCCTATGTCCGTTGTGATAGCTTAAAGGAAAGAATAGAAAATAGAAAAGAGGGTTAGAGTCATATTAGGATAATGATCAAACCTTATAAAGATTTCCAAGACTAAATTACAAGGCTATAAATTTGGGGCTTTGAGAGTTGCTCAACACGGATTTCAGGAGCAGAGCTTGAAGAAGAACAAATGAATCCCAGACGTATAGAAGGAGTGCAGATTGCATGTAACGCCCCGTCTCGAGAGGGTGTACGGTACGCGGTACCGTGGTCGCATACGTGCTCAAGGGCTTTCTTAATTATTGGAGTGCCATAATAATATTTTTTAAAGTTGTTTTTAAAGATGAAATTGTAAAATTTTCAAAGAATTGTGCACTATAAAACCCAAAAAAAAAAAATTAAATTAATTAGAAATTTTCACAAAATGGAAAAATGATAATAATAATAATAAATTGTCAATGGTTCAAAGTGGAAACCTCAGAAAATTCTCTCTAGATACGGTGAGAAACCCGTGACAGCGCTAAATTGCCTCACGAAATCTAGTGACCCGTAAAAGTTTCGCCGAAGTTCCGAGACAATCGGAATATTTTTACGTATTTTCATGAGCAAAGTTCGTCATCACTCTTAGGACTATTATTTTTACAAAAATCTCTAAGGCACAAATGACTTGAGTTAAGTTCATTTAAAATGAATTGAACTGAAAAGAAATAAATTGTTACGGGATAGAAACGAACCCGAATGAAACAGTATAAGCCATGTATCCAAATAATAATAATAATAAATAAATAAAATCAAAAGAAGAAAAGTCAAATAAAAGGAGAAAAGAGAGAAACGAAGAGGGGAGAGGCAGGGAGTGCGTGAGAAAGAGAGAGAGAGAGAGAGAGGAGAAATGTAGAGAGAGAAACTTTTCTCTCAGATCTACGAAAATCGAGTCGTAGGTTTTCGTCCGAGCAAAAGGCAAAGTTGATCCACGCATCGTAAGATACGCGTGGGTACTAAAATCTTAGAGTTTCGTCAAACTTCATGAGGTAGAAAAATTTTCTACTTGGGTTATTTCTAGCCTAAGGTCATTTAATGGCTTGGGATTTTCTTTGAGGCCGTGAGAGGCCATAAATTTCAGTCCCAAAATTTTTGGACTGAGTGTAGAAATTTTTATGAATTCGGGATTGTTTTCGCACATCCGGTCAATTTTGGGACTATTCGACCACATCCTGTGTTAAATTTTGGACTGCTTTTGGGATAGTCAGGCCAGATTTTCGAATTGTTTTCAGCAAATTCCAAATCGTGTCAAGTTTATTTTAATCCCGAGACGATGTTTTCTGTTTAATACATTGAATGTGTAAGGTAAAGGAGGCGAGAAATTGTGAAGTCGTGCACAACTATCAGAACCGGAAGGTGAGTGTTCTAAACTTTATTTTTCAATACTAGTGTATTGTTTATAAATCGTTTTACGATTTGTATGTTATGGTTTTAATTGTTAAACCATATTTTAAAGCTTATGGTTTTGAATTGTAAAACCATATTTTATTAAGCAAGCAAGCAAGCAAACTTATATTTTATAAGTTTTGGTTTTGAATTGTTAAACCAAATTTTATTAAGCAAAGGGCAAACTTATATTTTTTATAAGTTTATGGTTTTGAATTATAAAAACCATATTTTATTAAGCAAGCAAGTACAAACCTATATTTATAAGTTAGGGCCTTGTCCCTAGTCTTAAGCAAGCATTACCGGTCAAAGGTATTATGTACGTGCACGGGGAAGTTAAGACATGATTGCATTTCATTTTATATTTGCCTGGTTGGCAAACTTAGCTCATGCATTATGACATATTAGAGGAGAACCATGGCACGTACTGGAGTATAAAGGGTTAGCGTGCTAGCTTATTATGTGGTGATGGAGCATTCCACCATATTTACCCGAATAGGTGATGTGGGATTGACGAGGCCCTTCTCAAGACAAGAGAGATTAATAAGCCTCTTATGTTTACTACTTCGCATAACAAGCAATAAAGGCCTCAAATGGTTGATCATTATAGTTATAAGCATTTCACGTACAGCTTAAAATCGACCACTGATAAGCAAGCAAGCATTTTTACGAAAAGTTTTAGAAATTTTTGCAGCAAAGCAAGCAGGGTTTTCTGAAAGTGTGTTGTAAAAGATCGTTTTTATAAATTTGAGACATTTTAAAAAAAAAAAACAAGCATTTTTCCGAAAAGTTTTAGAAACTTTTATAGCAAAGCAAGCAAGGTTTTCTGAAAGTGTGTTGTAAAAGATCGTTTTTATAGTTTTGAGACATTTTCGTAGTGTTGTGCATTTTTATAAAAGATACACTCATCGGGTGCTCTTTAACTCATTATTTTATTTTTAAAAATTATCTTCCAAGTACGTGACATCGGGATGCCGGGACAAATCAGTATTCCCCGATTTCTAGTTATATGGACTGTATTTACTCACTATTGTATATATTTGTAAAAAGTGTAACTAACTTTTGTAAAGAAAATACTAACTTGTATAGTTGCGGCATATGTATGTACATAGCTCTCGCTTTTATGAAATGTGATGAGCCCGAGGCTCTTTTGAAGAAGTAAGTTGTTGGTTGCCATATTTTAGGAAGCAAAAATTTGTATTTATAGGTTTTGGGACATGTCCTCATATGTAGTTGTTATGTCAAATCTTATAAAATCACAAGTTTAGAAAAGGAAAAAATTTATGCTGTGCTTTTCGAACAAGCAACACGCTAGCTTCAGACAAACTCACATGGGCACTGCTCTGCACATCACATGCTAGTAGGTGTGGGGGTGTGTCAAGTTGGTAATGCAGCAGGTCTAGAACCCGTGGTTATTAAGACGTGAATTTTCTTATGCACTATTTTATAATTTGGCAACCATGCTAAATTCACGCATATAAATTTTAAGTGTTTCAAAGTATTAAACAGTTGATTTTTGCGAATAAAGCACTATGTCAGGCAGAGGACGTCGAGGTCGTCCTAGGAGAGCCATTCCAAAGGCTTCCGAGCGTGCTGCAGTTCCTGAGGGAGTTGAGCACACTACCGCCTCCATGAATCAACCTCCAACGGCAGGTCAGGCTAGACCATCTGGGCCACCAGAGGGAGCTCTAGTTCTAGGATTGTTTACTGCAGAGCAGGTGGCATAGATTGCTAAGATAGTAGCTATAGCGACTCGTCAGCAGCCGCAGCCTCAGCCACCTCCGCCGCCACCTAGAGAGGTTCCTAAAGAACCTAGGAGGTCTATAGAGAGAGCATAGAAGTTGGGCGCCAAGCCATATGAGATGGTCGCTGGCGATCCGTGAGGTGCGCCTCGTTATGGTCGACGCAGTAAATAAGATTTACGTAGTTATGGGCCTACTGCATGATCGAGGGTTTTGTTTTCGTGCTTTCTCACGGAAGACAAAATAAGGATTGGTGGGATGTCGTGGGATAGGAGGTATCCTCGATGGTATGTCATGGGACCGCTCACAAGAGTTTATCGACGCATTCTTTCCTCGTAGTCACAAGGACTAAGACTGAGGAGTTCTTCGGGACAGAGCGTAAGAACATGTCAATATCAAAGTATGAGAAGAGGTTCTCAGAGCTAGTCAGATTGGTTCCATATATTCAGGTTGATGAAGTCCTGAAGTGCAAGCGGTTTCTGGCAGGATTACAGCACCGGATCAGAGTTCATTTGTCTGTGGTTCCTCTAAATAGATTTGGGGACTTAGTCGAGGCCTCTTTGAGGGTTTAGAAGAGTACTACAACTATGTATCAAACTAGGCATGAAAGTAAGAGGAGTGCACCAGGCACTTCCCAACAGAGCTCTGGTCAGTCCAGTAGAAAGAGAAGCAAGGGTAGAGGTTACAGAGGCCGAGGTGCAAGTCGGGGAGCCCCAAATGGGGGATCGTTGAGGCTCCCAGCCTTACCAGCCAGCGTGACACCCCAGTATCCTCCCGCTTCAGATATGTGTCAAAAGCGACACCTTGGGGAGTGTAAGAGATACAAAAGATAGGGCAGGTGCCACCGTGGCTGGGAAGGCCATTTACTAAGGAGTGTCCTCGCCTGATTGGTGAAGACATCGTTAGGCCAACCTGCAGATGAGCACTCGAGGCCTCGTGGAGAGGCTTCCGCAGCGTAGGCTGCAACCGCAGTAAGAGGCTATCTGTGGAGTGGGGCAGAGGTAAAGGCTCCCAAGGATGCAACAGAGACTCAGATCAAAGCGTAGTTTATGTCGTGACTCCTCGAAGAAGATGCGTATGCGTACCCACAGAGATGTGGTTACCGGGTATTATTTCTATCCTTACTCTCATGATGATATACATTAGCCGCACCTAGAGCCAATGATCTACTCAGATCTAAGCTCTTCTTAGATCAGCTTCCGCATATAGACCCAACCATTAGGGGGTCGTATGAGAGTTTCCCTTCCAGCAAGAGATCTGTTATTCTCAGACAAAGTAGTCAGAGATAGTAGAGTTCTGATTGGGGGACAGGAGTTCCCAATGGATCTTGTGGCCCTGGATATGAGAGATTTTGATGTGGTTCTCGGCATGGATTGGTTGTCTTGCCATAGGGCCACGTTAGATTGTTATTAAAAGGAAGTAAAGTTACATAGGCCAGGGCAATTTGAGATAAATTTAAGGGGAATACGCAAAGAGTTATCTTCCGGGGGCTGATTCGCTACGGCAACAAGCAGAGGATTCGCGCAAGGGTCGTTAGTGGTTATCTGGCTTAGCGTGGTGGGAGATGTGGAAGGAGTGGGACTCTAGTGGATGAGATTCCGGGGCTTGTTGGGAGAGTTCCTGCATGTATTCCCAGATGATATCGGCAGATTACCTTCCGTGATAGAGAAGTGGAGCTCACCATTGATTTGATTCAGTGGACTGGTGAGCCCATTTCCATTCCTCCCTATGGGGATGGCTCCTGGGCGTAGTCAGGAGAGCTTTAAGGCTTAGTCGAAGAGCTGTTGAGTAAGGGATTCATTAGGCCTGAAGATATCACCATGCAGAGCCTCCCGTTTCTTCGTGAAAAGAAAGATTGGGAGTTTGTGGTTGTATAGATTGATGTGCAAAATGAATAGAGTTACCATCCGTAATCGCATCCACTCCCCCAGATCGACGAGTTATTCAACCGCCTTCAAGGGTCTCGAAAGGTACTCAAGATAGATTTAAGATCGGGTATCATCGAGGATGAGGGTGATGTTCCTAAGACTCCGCATTCGACACGCTACGCATTATGAATTTCGTGATGTCGCTTGCCTGACTTCAAATCTCCCAAGCAGCAGTTGTTTATGGATTTGATGAACCGAGTGTTCCATCCATATTCGGGATAGGTTTGTTGGCGTCTTTATCGATGATACATCCTAAAGGTATTCAGTAGTTTGCAGGAACATTCGCAGCACCTCGGGATTGTGTTGCACTTATGAGCGGTGTACTGTATGTAAGCCGAGTAAGTGCCGCTTTGGTTTGACAGTGGTGGCATTCCTAGGGTCATTTGATCTCGCCTAAGGGGCTGAGGTGGATCCCTGTGAAAATAGAAGTTGTGGTAAGTTGAAGCCGCCAAAGAATGTCGCAGGTCGGAGCTTCCTTGGTTTAGTTGGTATTACAGAAGTTTGTCAAGGGTTCTTCAGATAAGCAATTTCATCGACCAAGTTGGACAAGGAAAGATGTCAAGTATGATTGATGGATGCTCGCGCCAGAGTTTCGAGGAGTTGACGGTATATTGACTTCAAACGCCTCTAAATTTTCGTCAAGGGGAGATATGGGCTCAGGGTTTGCCAAAGGATGCTTCCTAGCAGGCCTTACCAGGTTTTGATGCAGAGTGATATGATCGCGGTACGCCTAGGGTAAAGCTGAAGAAGATGAGTGAGAATTACCCTCACACGCGAATTTAGAGTCAGAGTAGTCGTGGTTTGCCCCGGAAGATAAGTGGAGGCATTACTATATGGTGCTTCCTCGGGCAGATCTTTACGCATCATAAGAGTCTTCACATATTTTCACCCGTGAAAGAGTTAAACATGAGGCAAAGAAGATGACTCAATCGACATATGACTACGACCGCATTCATCAGTACCATCCGTGAAAGCTACGTCGTGAGCGCATGCAATGAGTAGGCGGCCGTGAGAGTTCTTTGCCTTCATATGAGGTCGCTATCTTCCACTCATTGATGGACTTCGAGAGCTTTAGTGGGTGATATTGAGGCCGAGGATTCAGGAGCATTGTTAGCCACATTTCATGCTAGACCTCTCCTAGTGGATCAGATTCGGACAGGACAGTTGTAGGATCCACAAATGATTAAGCTTAAGCAAGAGATAGAAAAGGGAAAGAAAGTAGAGTTTCAAATCAAAGATAACGGCATGATAGTGAAAGGGCAGAGAATGTGTGTGCTAGAGTATGGCGAGTTGAAGAAAGACATTATGGAGTTAAGCATTCATCTCGCTTACGCTTATGCATCCGTAAGCACTAAGATGTAATGACTTTGAAAAAGAACATTACCGTGGGCATGGGATGAAGAGAGATCGCAGTTTCATCTCCGATGCCTAACTCCGCCAAGAAAGCGGCGCAGAGTATCGGGAGGGCCCGTGGGGAAGATATAGTTACCCTTGTTCCAATACGGAAACGGGAGAAGATCACTATATTTTGCGGACAGTCTTCCAATTCACCTCGCAGGCAAAGATGATGTTATATGGGTGATAGTTGATTGATTTGGACGAAGTATGCCTTATTTTTTTCGCGCCAATGTTAAGGATTCTCCGGGAAAGTCAGCCCAACAGATGTGTGGGACGAGATAAGGAGAGACTCTCACGGGTTCCGCCGATAGTTTCGTATCGAGACCCTAGGTTCACATCCGTGTTTTTGCCCGCCACAGTGTGTTTAGGTACCGCTTCACTTCAAAGACAAAGATTTATCCCGTATGGATGGCCACAGAGAGGACCATTCGGGACGTTAGAGGATATGTCGAGAGCTTGTGTGATGGAATTCATGCGATTTTGATACTTATTTGGCAATCGATGGAGTTCGCCTACAACAACAAAATCTATCGGGCCATCATAGAGGTAGCTCCATTTCGAGGCGTCAGATGGTAGGAAATTTAGGACTCCAAAGCAGGCCGGGATGAGTTGGTGAGAGGAGACCTAAGAGGCCTTGAAGTTAGTGCAAGTCACTTCAGAGAGTGAAAGTCATTCATGATAACTTGAAGACAACAAGAGATGACAGAGAAGTTATGCGCATTAAACCGGTCGTAGAGACTTGCAGTTCGAGATAGGTGACCGGGTCTTTTTGAAGATTTCCCCTTTGAAGGGTTTTTTGAGATTTAGGAGGCAAGGCAAGCTTAGTTCGGGATTTATAGGGCCTTATGAGATTTTGAGCAAAGTGGGGCCAGTAGCTTACAGGTTGAAGTTACCCCCAGAGTTATCCAGGATTCATGACACATTCCATGTGTCGATGTTAAGGAAATACATCCTGCATCCTTCACACGTGGCCGAGAGAGCGCCTGTCTCGCCTAAAGGAGACCCGATATGAGGAAACACCTACGCAGATTGTAGATCACAAGGAACAGGTGTTGAGGAGTAAGGTGATTCCTTTAGTTGAAGTCCTGTGGAGGAATCATGAGAGAGAGGCAACTTACGTGGGGAGCCGTAGACACGATATGTCAATGCGATCCTCAACTATTTTTTTGACGAGGTATTTTCCTTCTCAGTTTAGTTTGTTCATTTTGAGGACCAAAACAATTCTTAAATGAGGGAGGATTTGTAACGCCCCGTTCCTAGAGGGTGTACGATACGTGTAAACATAGGGTCGCATATGTGCACCAAGGGCTTCCTTAATTATTAGAGTGTCATAGTAGTATTTTTTAAAGTTGTTTTTAAGGATTAAATTTTAAAGTTTTCAAAGAATTGTGCATCAAAACCCGAAAAAAAAATTAAAATTAATTAGAAATTTTCACAAAATGGTAAAATAATAATAATAATAATAAATTGTCACAATGATTCAGGGAAGCATAGAAAATTCTCTAGATCTCGATGACCTAAACTGGACCGCGCAGCTTAAATTGCCTCGCAAATCTAGCGGACCCAAAAAAGTTTCATTGTCACTCTCGAGACAATCGGAATATTTTTTACGACTGGGTGATCGTCAATGATGCCAGTGGACTAGATTTTTACGAAAATCTCGGAAGTCAGGAAATGGCTTCAGCTAAGTTCATTTAAAATAAATTGAATTGAAAAGCAAATAAATTGTTTCGGATATAAAAAGGACCGTATCGAGGCAATATAAGCTATGTATCCAAATAATAATAATAAATAAATAAATAAATAAATAAATCAAAAGAAGAAAAGTCAAATAAAAGGAGAAAAGAGAGAAACGGAGAGGGGAGAGGCAGAGAGTGCGCGAGAAAGAGAGAGAGAGAGGAGAAATGTAGAGAGAGAAACTTCTCTCTCAGATCTACGAAAATCGGATCGTAGGTTTTCGTTGGAGCAAAACGCAAAGTTGATCCACACATCGCAAGCTACGCGTGGGTACCAAAATCTTAGAGTTTCATCAAACTTCATGAGGTAGGAAATTTTCCTACTTGGGTTATTTATAACCTAAAGGTCATTTAATGGCTTGGGATTTTCTTTGAGGCCGTGAGAGGCCATAAATTTCAGTCCCAAAATTTTTGGATTGAGTGTAGGAATTTTTAGGAATTTTCGGGACTGTTTTTGGATAGTATGAGTTGATTTTTTGGAACTATTTTCATTAACCGTTGAATTTTAAGGACTGCTTGACAGTCCGATCAAGATTTAACTATTTTCAAGAAATTCCTGACCGTGTGGAGGTTTGGTTTTCTTGATCCTGGATCGATATGTTTTCTGCTTAATACATTTGAAATGTGTAGGTAAAAAGCTGAGGCAAAGAAATTGTGAAGTCGATCAACTATTGTAAACTTTTAAAGGTGAGTGTTCTAAATCTTTTATTTTTCAATACTAGTGTATTTATAAATTGTTTTACGATTGTATATATGTATTTTAATTTGTTAAACCGTATTTTAAAGCTTATGGTTTTGAATTGTTAAACCATATTTTATTAAGCAAGCAAGCAAGCAAACTTATATTTTATAAGTTTTGGTTTTGAATTGTTAAACCAAATTTTATTAAGCAAGCAAGCAAACTTATATTTTATAAGTTTATGGTTTTGAATTGTTAAACCATATTTTATTAAGCAAGCAAGCAAGTAAGCAAACTTATATTTTATAAGTTAGGCCTTAAGAAATCCCTAGTCTTAAGCAAGCATTACCGGTCAAAGGTATTCTACACGTGCACGGTGAAGTTAAGACATGATTGCATTTCATTTTATATTTGCATGGTTGGCAAACTTAGCTCATGCATTATAACATATTAGAGGAGAACCATGGCACGTACTGGAGTATAAAGCGGTTAACGCTTACTTACATGCTGGCAAGGACGGGAGCATTCCACCATATTTATCACGGGACAGTGATGTGGACGAGGTCTTCAATGGACAACAAAGAGAGACACAAGTTTCCCGGTTTATTGGGGTGGTACAACAAGCAAGAAAGGCCTCCAAAGGGTTGATCATTATAGTTATGAAGCATTTCCAAGCATACAGCTTAAAATCGACCACTGATAAGCAAGCAAGCATTTCTACGAAAAGTTTTAGAAACTTTTGTAGCAAAGCAAGCAAGGTTTTCTGAAAGTGTGTTGTAAAGGATCGTTATTACAGACATTTTTTAAAAGCAAGCATTTTACTAAAAGCTGTGAAACTTTTATAGCAAGCAAAGCAAGGTTTTCTCAAAGTAAGGCTGTAAGATCGTTTTTTACGCTTCAGACATTTTGTGAAAGCAAGCATTTATAAAGCATACACTCACTGAGTTTCAGCCTATTATTTTCCCCTGCTTAAAAATTATCTTCCAATTACAAGTACATTCTGACGCCGGGACAAATCAGATCCTCCTCGATTTCTTGGGGGCTATATGGACTGTATTTTTACTCACAATTGTTTATATTTGTAAAGAAAGTGTAACTAACTTTGTAAGAAAAATTTTTCGAACTCTTATAGCCAGCATATGTATGTATATAGTTTGCCTTTTATAAAATGTGATGAGCTCGAGGCCTTTGAAGAAGTGTTGTTGGTTGCCATATTTTAGAAGCGTAATTTGTATTTACTGTGTTTGGACATGTCCTATACGCACAATAAGTATACTCAAAATTTTATAAAATCACAAGTTTAGAAAAGAAAAAATTTTTATAAAGGTTTTCAACAAGCAACACGGCTTAGCTTCACAAGATTTCTAAATACTGGAAGCAAGCCCTAGCCTGTGGAGTTCTATAGGGTTGTCGACACACGCCCGCAGTAGGAGTGGGGTGTGTCATCGCGAAATACTACGAATGTAGACGTTAAAAGCCTTTCACCTTGGGTGAAATTTGATTGCTCTTTTATTTTCTTCATCTTATATTGATGTAATGCAAATTTGGAGGGTGTGTGCGATGTTGTTGAGAGGGGGAATGGAGGGAGTCTTGGCCATGAATTTCACTCATGAGTGATTCGCTTTTGTTAGCCATTTAAGAGCACTAAAATCACCGCAAGTGCAATGTAATTCATGAAGTAATATAGGGCTTTCAATTGAAAACCCAAGATATCGAACCCATAGGGAAGATGGGTTTTAGTAGGGGATCAAGTACCTTGGCTACTAAAGTCGTTCACTATTTGAATGACTCTTTGTTTTGAGAAAAGATTGTTAAAATGATATAAACAAAACTAACAAAACAAAGAGTGATTTCTGAAAATCGGAGTACTTGAATAAAACCGAGAGAAAACAACTTAAGGGGGAACTAGGGTTGCTTATCATCATTGATGCCTAAGGATTCATCTAGGTAAGGCCAAAGTTGAATGAATTACGACTTGGGTTGGTTTGAGGACTTGGTACAAGGATCCCACTCTTGTGTTCCCCCTTGTGTTTTCTCACACTAACCACCTATTCACAGTTACATCCTTCTAGGTCATGAGGGCAATACTTTTCTATGGCATTTTTCCTCGAGAGCTCTATTTGTTACAATTACGTCCTTGCAATAGAGCTACCCTAACATTGAAATCAACATGTTAGGGTAAACAAGGGCTTTGACTAAAGGGTATTCAACAAAAAGGGTTAACGGGTTCATTTGGGCTTTTTGACAAAGAAATTGCTTATATGGCTCAAATTGGGTGACTATGGACATATGCACAAAAAGGTTAGCTAGAAAGGCTCAAACAATCCAAGGATGGTCTATATCATTTCCGAATTGTCGTTTTGTCTAGGATTTTGCCTCAAGTGATAATTGAACAAGTTCTAGAGTGTCAAGAAATAAAAAAGAATAGTGATCCTCTAATTCTTCTCTAAAACAAGCAAAATTGACTAAAAGGGTGATCAGGCTCAAATAGAAAAATGAAATTGATCTTCTTAAATTCCTTTCCTTAAGATCTTAATCGTTAGAATCCACTCCTGTGAATCTTCCTTTTCTAGCATTTTGCAAACATAGAGCCTTATATTAAGTACAAAAGATGAAAGTTATAATGATGAAAGTTAGTATAATTTGGAGAAAATTCATTTGGATAGGAGGGAAAACAATAAAATACAACATTAGATTACTACTTCAAATCATTCTTGTGACGCCCAAACCCTGGGTCTCACTAACAACTCACAACTACCGGAATTCTATGGAAATCTGCATCCCGATATCGCACTCCTACATGTCTCATATAATCGAGACTCATCCCCTCGCATATTTAATTCATAATACATAAAAATAACATCATACAGTTCGTATACAAAACGTGAGAGTTATAGCACCTCACTCACACATATGGTACAACTACGTGCATTAGAACCAAATGTTGTTCCATTATACAAAACAAGATATGTATTACAAGTAACAGTTCTCATTCATATACAAAAATACATCAAGGCCACAACCCGACCTTCTTCTCAACCCGGCCGACCTCTAGAGCATCGGGTCTCGCCCGCACATGGCCTCGTACCGAAAGGGGGGGTCCTGACGATGGGGGCAGAGCCACGCCGCAGAAACAAAACCTACCAGTGGCTACTCCCACCTAGGTGCACATGCAAATTAGATCATTTCAATAAATACACAAACAACACACCCATGCGCATGTTGTCCTATCATGGAAGAAAAAAAATAACTATATGCAAGTATGAGACGACACTCTACATGCCCCATGTACCGGGTCAACCTCCGACCCACCACCCAATGCAAGTGCCAATGGGAAATCAATACCGAGTCAATCCCGACTCCCATCACAACCCCCGTAGTCTATGTATTATTTATTTAATCGTTTCGTGTCTTTTTGGGCAACAGAACTTTTCGAGGTCTCACCATGGGTCTCTTACACCCTCCGACATTTTTCGAGCTTTCACCGATAGATACGCTGTCTAACCAGGTTTTTAGGCTTTTCACCTGAGGGAGGTGTCTATCCCTTATTTGCTACGCCCGACACTATTTGTTTTCCATTTTTTTTATTTAACACCGTATGACTCAATTAGACTTTGTCCCATTCCCGAGCTCTACACACCAAAGACTAAACGCAGCTATTGTAAATCAATACCATGCAATGTGCACCCATGTAATGCGGTGATTTATTGTATACTAATGCAATGCAATTGTGTCATTGCACTCAAACTCACTCAAACTCATGCCCACTGTATGAAGACTTCTACATGGACATTTTACCTTATACACTAGGTGTGTACCAAGAACCCTTATGTCTAATGCACACAACAGTTCATAAAATCAGTCCAATATCAATTTACATGTTGTCATGCTAGAATTCCACTCACTCAATTCGGTATATCATGCAAGCATACATTCCCATAACTCCTAACATCAATTAGGAAAATAGAGGTCATGGCTCACATCTCCAGGCTGGGACATAACACCTCAGTCCTACAGGCTGCAACATGCCAAAACATGGCCATGTTCAAGCACAACACATATAACTCCAATTGTTTGGAACACACAATAAATTCATCATGCCATCTCTTAACCAAGAGATGGCACTTGATCCACAAACACACCACAATGGCTTAAGATTCAAGCCTCATATCATCATAATCGAGTATAGAGATTAACCCTGCATTATCACAAAATCTATGATTTAAAACTGATCTAAAAGCAAGGAGAAACAGTTTTGGAAACATCAAGCTTAACATGGCTACTCGCTTCAAACAAGACCATAAACTGCCTGAACATAGTTCTCCTTTGAATGCATTTCTGAGTCAAAAGGAGTCGGAAATTGGATAGAACTATTTCCAAGAGATATGTTCTCCTCTAAGTCTAGTTTACCCAACAATTAGAATCATTCAGTTCTGATGTGTGATGGCCAAGTTAAGTGGCCAAAACACACCATGGGATCTCAACACAAAGACAGAGAACCGGCTTCCTCGAACCTAGCTCCACTTCTCGCTAATGCATTTCTGAGTCAAAAGGAGTCGGAAATTAGATAGACCTATTTCAAGAATATATGTTCTCCTCTAAGTCTAGTTTACCCAGAAACTATAATCACTCAATTCGGATGAGTGATGGCCAAGTTATGGCCAAAACACAGTCATGAGGTCGGAGGAAAAATACTGGACAGCATCTCACCCAAAAAAAAAACACAACATTTACCCTATACAAAAAATCTCCTCCATTGAGGGTCACAACCATACTCAACCAAATTCCATTTCCATGGCCCCAAGAAAGGAATAACAAAATGGGGAGAGATCCCTTACCTCAGGCGGATCAAGCGCCGATCCTTCAACTCGCAACAATGGAGTGTTTCGCTCCTCCTCCTTTTCCTTCCTTCCTTTCTTTCTTTTCGCCTTCTCGCCTTTCCGGTCTTTCTTTCTTTCTTCGCTCTACGAATTGTTTCATAGAATCTCTCCTCAAACCACCAAGTTCGTTTGACATAGGTGGAGGAAACCTAACACCAATTTGTTTGCCACTTGACCAACTCTAGGCCAAGTGTTCTCCATGCCAATACCTTCAACCACTTCATGCCTGCGCACGAGGGTGGCTCGACATTCGCCCCCACCCAACTCATACAATCCTGTTGGCATGAAATCCTCGGGGCCCACCCATGTGCCAAGTGTTCTCCCATGCAAGTGCCATATGGCACCCCCATGTCGTCCGCTCGCCCTCAAATGCGAAAAACCTACCGCCTCGAATTCGATGCGCTTTGTTTGGGCTCAACTAGATTCAGAAGGTGATTCTAATGACGCGATCCGGCTTCGTCATCCTGCGCCTGTAGTACTCCAGTGCTTTGCCTTTACCTTCCCAGCAAGAATTACCGATTCGCTCCTTTTCGGAAAAAAATACGTTTTTTTTCCAGGTTTCACATTCTCCCCCCCTTAAAAGAATTTCATCCCGAAATTCCCGTATACATACACACAATTAAACACATGCATATGCGACAGTCATTATAAACATTAATGACTAGAAAACACACATTCCCCGTCAAACAAGAAGGGATAGTTGGTGCACATGGTGTCCCTTTCGCAAGAACCCATGTCGCTCCGACCGCTTCTGGGCGGGCCGCCACAACACCTTCACAAGCCTCACAGTCTTGCCACGCAAAACCTGCTCTCAGCTATCCATGATATGCACTGGTCCCTCCTCGAAGGTCCCATTCGCATCAACAACAAGCTCGCCCCAATCCACTCTATGAGTCGACCGAGTGTACTGCCAGAGATCGCTGAAATACCATGAACGCCGACAAAACTGCGGGCAACGCTTAACCGACACTTTCCAAAGCAACCACTCCCATCCTCTCGAGTACTTCGAAAGGTCCAATGTACTTTCGACGACAATCTTCCCTGCTTATTAACCTGATCACCATCTCTTGTACCACCTCTTCAAGAAGACATTATCACTCGCCTCGAACTCTAGAGGTCATCGTCGTATATCAACATAACTCTTCTGCCGGCTCTGAGCAGTAAGGTGACACTTTCGGATCATACCCACCTTCTCCGAGGTGTCTCTAATAAGATCTTGACCAATGATGGAGCTCTCTCCCACCTCTATCCAACATACCGGTGATCAACATGGCCTCCTATAGAGGGCCTATAGCGCCAACCGTATGCTCGCCTCGACAACTGTCAGGAGGGCACCCACTAAGGGTAAATGCTCCTCCCAACAACCCTTATGATCCAGGACACATGCTCGCAGCATGTCCTCTAAAACTTGTATGGTCCTCTTAGACTGACCATCAGTCTGTGGATGAAAAGCGGTGCTCATCATCAACTGCGTTCCCATTGTCTTCTGGAAGCTGTTCCAAAACACGTCGTAAACCTGGGATCCCTGTATGATACTATGGAGACTGACACTCCATCTAACGGGACAATCTCCCATATATACAACCTATAGAGTTCCTCTAGTGTGAAGGTCATCCGCACGGCCAAAAAATGTGCCAACTTGGTGAGTCGATCCATAATCACCCATACCGCATCGGCGTTCCGCGGTGTCCGTACTAAGCAGTCACAAAGTCCTCATCGTGATACGTCAGAATATCCCGAAATATACCCTGCCAGCTTTCTGACTTGTTTAGGGTATATTAAAAGCTAAATGGAAATTTTCTGAAATAAAAGGAGAGACCTCTGAAAGTTTTACAAAGATACAAGGGCAATCTTTGTAATTTGTTAAAAGTGATATGAAAGTCATAAAGATGAAAGATTAGGGGTTAAATTAAAATAAAGCATAAGTTACTTTGTAAAGAAAAAGTCTAAGGACTTAAAGGCAATTAAAGAAAGTTAAAAGTCAAAATGGATTTTTACTTGAAGGCCAAACATGGCCTTAACTTAAAAATGGATTTAAGACCAAATTGGTCTCAATTTGAGAGAGAAGAAACCGTAGAGAGAGAGAGAGAGGAGAGGAAAAGAGAGAAGAAGAGGAAGAAGAAGAGAAGAAGAAGAGGAGAAGAGGAAATCAAGCATGCCAAGATCAAGAGGTATGGAACTTTGGAATTTGTATAGATCACATGGAATTTTAAGGCTTGTTATGGTTAATTGAGAGTCTTTGAGTTAGGGTTTAGAATAAACCCTAACTAAACATCATGTTTGGTTTGTGTATTGAACTAACCTTGGATATGAATTCTATTATGGATCATATGGATTTTGTATGGAATTCTAGAAAAGATTATGAGTTCCAAACCTAGGGTTTGTTAGGATTTCATCCTAACCAAAGATATATTGAAATTAAGGTTGGTTTAAACTCTAAATCCACAAGAAAGTAGGAAATCCCCTCCCTTTGAGGGTGGACCATGGTTAATGACAAGCAATCGAAGTTAGGGGATTTGTGAATAAACCCCAACAAACTCGGGTTTAGCTTATGTATGGGTTAAGACCCATATTAGAATGGTTTTTGAAGAAATTCATGATAGGTCTTTTGAAATAAGAGAAAAGGATTGAATGATAAATTGAGTAGAAAAGAGATCATAAGCATGAATTTGAAGTGGTCTTGGAAGTATTTATGAGGTATAGAGTTGATTAGCGTTGAAACATATGGAAAAATGGGAGAAAAACACACAATTTGGGCATTTCGGGTGTCATGTACCGGTACACTTTGAACTTGTACCGGTACACTTTCGTTTCTGGTCGTTTTTGGCCAACTTGTACCGGTACATGTTAGACATGTACCGGTACACCCGCTCGCTTTCCGCTTTGACCAGCTTTTGCATTGCCATAATCAGCTTCATTTCTTATCCGATTTGAGTAATTCAAGTGGCCAATTAAAATATACTTCAAGGAGAACCATCCATATAGAAATAGACATCGTCAAATTATGACTCTGGTGGCCCAAAATCCACTCCAAAGCGGGACCATGTGCAACCAAATTTGGTTTCGTGTTGAACATAGAGAAGTCCGGGTTGTTTCTGACGTAACTGAGTTCTCTGGTGTCTGAATTGGGTGATTCCAGTTGGAATAGAACCCTTAGCACCTCGGCTTTAAATGAGTATAAGGACATATTGCTTCAAAATATGAAGTTAAGACCCTGTAAAATGAGTAATACAAACTGTCCTTTGTGAAAATCCAGAATGATCAGTTGGCATAAAAATGCCATAACTTTATTTTGATGATCCGAATGGATTGATTCCCAATTCCTAAGTAAAATGATTCATAGAGGAATAAGAATATATGAATGAGGTGTGATTTCATAGAAATCATACTTTATAAGTATATGAAGTGCTATATGTAATAGCCATGAAACAAGGAAAATATAGAAAATGCAATATGTATAGATATGTTCATAAAACATGAATATGATATTAATATAGGATATGTCATAAGATACGATAGTATACAAGTCATAAGGTATGATAAGATATGATAGGATATGTCATAAGATACGATAGTCTAAAAGCAATAAGCCACTGATAGCACATAAGAACAGCAAGATTATACGCTGCGAACATATGATCGGTCATACATGAAACTGAATAGACGGAACATGATAGAAATATGAAAGTATATGAATAGATAAAGACATGACAGAATATGTAAATGATAGGAATATAAGGATGTACATACGGGTTAATAAGATTTGAACACGCTTAGGAACACATGGTAGAAAGACATAAATGATAAGAACAATGGAGATAAGTAAAAGATGACAAAGCATAGGGAATGAGAATATTTGCATAAATGATAAGTACATATATGAAAAATGTGAATGAGTAAGTTTCACATGATAGGAATATAGAAAGTACAAGAATAAGCAAATCATGATATAAATGTATAAATGATATAAAGAGATATGACTATATGTAATATATAGATATATGAGAACCGTAATATGAAACTACAGATATGAGAATTAATACAGAGTAAAGTAATGATAGTATATATGCATAAGCAATTATGATAACAATAGTTATTCATGCTTATGAAATATGTACAGAAAATGTAATAAAGCTGATTGTCCGCAGACCCTGCAGGATAGATAGCCATGCCTAGGAAGATACGCTGTCGCTAAGATATTCATGTACGTATATCGCGCCCCGCTTGTGTCGATGATATAGATCCCAGCTGGACAAAGGCCCCGCCAGGTCACCACACAGACGTAGATCACTCCGCCGCACAAAGGATAAGACCTTCGAGCACCGATAGCATATGACATAGGTCACCGTCTCCTCGCATAAAGGATGATAATTTTCGTACAACCGACGTAGATCACCGGCCTCGTATTACAGATAGTACCTTCGGGTACACATAGTTTCCCGTATCCGCTTCTAAGGTATTTGCATACATGAAACCAAAAAGGAAATGATATGTATAGAAGATATGACCTGATATGAGAAGCATAGCTCGTTTATGTGATGAAAGTACGCATTAATTACATAAGAACAAGTAGTACAGATAAATTGATATGAAAATAAGTATATGAACACAAGAAAAGTAATGAAAGTATACGAAAGCAAAGTATATGATAGATAGAATATGAATGTACGCGATAGTACAAGTATGAATATGTATGTATGAAAAGTATAGATATAACATATGCCAAAGACATAGAATAGAGACTCCGACTTACAACATGAAACATCAGACAGTAAAAGAAATGAAAGAACAAGATATGAAAAGTATAAGAATAAAGATAAACGTATAGATAGTATAAGATAGTTATATGAAAGTATACGCAGACATGAAAGCATAGGAAACTTGCAAAGAACATGATACAAGAAATAAGATGAAATAGATCAAGTATACGATATAAGCAAGGGACAAGAAATAGGCAAAGTATTTTTGATAGATAAGGAATGATATGATATACGTAATAGTACAAAGAATGCAATAAAAGACATAGAACCGAAAGATGAAAAATACATAGACTAGAGACATGATAAGTATAGGAATATGAAGTATGAAACAAGAATACAAGAAAAAGTATAAGTAAAGGATATGCCAAAGACATAACATAATGTAGTGCCTGACATGCAATAGGAATATAAGATGACAAGGAATTAAAGAGAAACATGTTTAGATATATATATAATGCATATGTATAAGCTTGTGACGCATTGGTGGTTGTCCATGCTTATGTTCCCACTAAGCGCAAAGCTTAAAGACGGTGTTCAATCCGTGTGTACGTAAACGTAAGACAAGGCTAGAGGCAGACATTCCACAGCAAAGAAAAGCAGCCGACCTCGTAGATAGTGTTCATCGCTACGCTTCCGCAATCTCCAAGTTTTGTAATAGTAAAATTGTAATAGTACAAGTAAAGGGACTCTCTGTGTATACGTGTATATCGATGGACACCACTCCCAAGTAGTTCTTTTGTATACGAAATGATTTTGTTATTGCGTAAATTATTTGTATACCCAATGTGCATGCAAGCCGCCTGAAAGAACAGTCAATGAGAGTCCCAATAAAGTATAGTATATAGAGATAGTATAGATAGTATCGCTGCCTCGACTTTGCCGGATCCGCCAACCGGTCGGATCGGATCGGGCGGACATGCTCCCACTTCACCAGCCTGGCACTTCTAATGGCCGGAGTAGCCCCGCCAAAATTTCTCCTGATGTACCTTTACTCATCGACACGCGAGATAATCGTCGAACAAATTCGACGCGGCCGCTTCATTCCGCTCCACACATCGCGACGAAAGTCACAATACATCTTTGTGCCACCTGGATGCACAGTGAATCGGGAGCAATGGAACTCCCTGAGGATCTCCTCCCTAAAATCCGTCAACTGGGGGACCACAACTCGTCCCCTATACCGAAGACTACTATCTATGTGGATGGCCCACCGCCACCAGATCTTCTCGATTATACTCTCGTACCCTTGATGGACACTCAGCTCAAGGCCCCGCCCCGGGATTCTATCACTCGCTTAGTAGAGATCTCGCAGAGCTTGATCGGGACTTCCCAAGGTACCCTCGCTAAGCCCGCCATCATACTACTATCCGAACCCGCCCCTATTGTCTCGAGCATCCGCCACTCCCAGGAAGCTATACTAGCTAATACTCCCCATGACTTCCGACTGAGTGCATCAGCTACCACATTTTCCTTACTGGGATGGTAATGCAAAGTGAAGTCGTAATTCTCCAAAAACTACATCCACCTACGCTGCCTCATGTTGAGGTCTCGCTGCGTGAAGATGTATTTCAAACTTTTGTGGTCTGAAAACACCTCGAACTACTCACCATACAGTTAATGACGCCAAGCCTTAAAGGAAAAGACAATGGCCGCCAACTCCATATCGTGTGTAGGGTAATTCTGCTCGTGATTCTTCAGCTGCGGAGAACCATAAGCCATAACTTTTCCGGACCGCAGATCGTACCCATCCCAAATCCGCTATCTCGAGGCACTACAATACAATCGTGTACCTTTGTTCCCTTTTCGCACAATCAATGACGACTTGATGTGACGTCAATCAACTTCATGCCAAGAATGACATCCAGATCTGATAGGTCCATCACCCGAAGGTCCACCGTGAGCAGGATCCCTGAGATCCTTAACTCACAATCCTGATATATCTGATCAATCCTCACCTTTTCCAAGGACTCAACTTCTAAGCCCAAAATGTTCACACAAGATGCAGCATTAAACATGAATATGATGCATCCAAATTTAAACAACACTCTTATCAAGAAGTGTGAGAGTCGAAATGTACCTTGTATATCAGACTGATCAACTAGCTTAGTCTACAGTACCACGAGATCCCTGCCTCTTAGGACAATCTCGTCTCATGTGTCCAAGCCGACGCAAGGTAGCATAACATCTCGCCCCATCTGCTAGAAGTCTCTCTCGACCAAACCCCCCGGGCTCTCGACCGACCTATACTCCGTCCCAGCCCATGTGGCCCATCTCGCGTAATAGCAGGTGCTTGCGGCAAGACTCGGGATCGGGCGTGTAGTTCCCGCCTCGTGTCGGGTAAGGAGGAACAAACTGTGTTCGTGCATGTCCCATTGACGATTGGGACTGAGGTGTCCCATAACCCTAGGATCTCTGCCTCTGTGGGCAATCCCGTCTAAAGTGTCCACGCTAGTGTCAGTGATAGCATGTCGCCCTCGCCCCGGGCCCAGTTAGATGTCCCGATCTTCGGGCCTTAGCCCCTCGATAACCCCTGCGCCTCACCCCTGAATCTCTATGGAAACAGTTCTCGCTCTTCCTGCCGGAGGAAGTCGGCTCTCCCCTCCTCTTTCACTCGCACCGCATCTCTGATATTCCGTGCTTCACATCTTTCTTCTCTCTATATCAGCTATCCCCGACGATAGTCCATATCATGCAAGAGAAGTCCCGTTCGCTCCCGATGGACAACTTGCACCATCCCTTGCCTCCTAACCTTTGCCATATCTGTGGCCACATAATCATCCTCGAAACATGCTAACTTTGTGAACTTAGCCACATACTCGAGTGCCACCTACGATGCCAAAACTTCACGTTACCAAGCCTCAGGCCTGTCCCGGTCGCAACACAAAACTGGTGTCGCGACACTAAACTTCCCAACAGCCTAGCCCCCTTGTCGCGACCCAAAAATGGTGTCGCGACACCGAACATACCCATAGCCGAAGGCCCATGTCGCGACATCAAAACCACGTCGCAATGCCCTCAAGGCCAAACCAGGCCGCGACATGAAAATGATGTCGTGACCTAGGACCAACCTGGTCCAACCTCAGCCATGTCGCGACCTAGTGGCCAAGACTCCATGTCGCGGCGCCGGGCCAAGGCCGCTTCCACGCGCAGGCCGCACTCGCCGTGACGCTACCGGGCCATGCGCTCCAAAGCCTTACTCACCAGGCCTCCTCGTCGCCGCGGGACCGAACCGGGTCGCCGACCCAAAATCCCTCACGCAACCCGCCTCTCTACCGCAGCCTTCCCACCACTTCTCGACTCTTATAGCTCCTTTACAAAACCTCAAGCATCTCTAAGAGGCGTAGTTCACTCTCCAAATCACTAGAAAATATATATAAACACCTACTATTTATATACTTCACAAATTAAAGAGTTTTAATTACAACCCCCCTCCCCCCGCCTCACCCCCCCCTTTTTTCAGGTAAAACTGAATAATCTTCCCGTAATTCCACAAACACAACCTCGTTATTCAAAAACTGGAACGACTGTCCAGATTTTTTTTTTTCACTTATTTATGGACTATTCTACCCATAATTCCTCAAACCCCTAAGGTTATGTTTTCTTAACCCTAGTGTTCAACATTTTTCTATATGCTATTTTCCAAGCATACAATCACACAACACATACAACATAGAATCACGCAAAAATCATCAAAATGCACAATGAATGCATGATCTAACCCGTACCCCTCGAGTCCTAGGTAATAATTGTATACCTAACTTCTTGATACTAAGCTATAACTTTAGTATCCAACATCGAGCTCTAGGTATTTATAAACCTAAGCTCTGATACCAAGCTGTGACGCCCCAACCCGGGGGTCCGTTGACAACCCGTCAACCCGCGGAATACATGTAACCATTAAGTGTCTCAATGCCACAAAATGAGTGTCTCTCTACTCGAGACTCAAACATATGTACAAATGGCCACGTCGGGCCCATACATCCATACTCACCAAAATATAACCAACTATATTACAATATTTTCAAGAGTTAACTACACTCTTATACAAACATGTTTCAATCAGAATATTTCATACATGTTTTACAAAACATATAATCAGTGCCCACATGCTCCGGGCTCAAAGCGCCTAGTGAGCGCTCTGCCTCGAACACTCCCCTCGTACCTAAAAGGGGGATCCCACGACGGGGTGAGCAATGCCCAGTAGTTGAATTTTCCTATATTGGGTTACTCCCCACCTAAGTGGTCATGCAATGGCCAACACACATATTCAAGTGAATTCATGATTCCTACCGATCGTCTGCATGTTACTGATGAGAACGCGACTCACCCCTTCCCACATCTCGAGCCTCCTCACCGACTCCCTCACGCATGCCTGGGCTCAAGCGCTGAGAAAACACCGTTTTCAAAACAAAAGTTTTTTGTTCTTGAAAACACATTACCAACTTCCGATAAAATTCTATTGGACAACCCTCTGGTGCTAATTGTCGGGATAACTCTCAAACAATCATCGACATCCTTCACATGAACCGCTGACAACTCTCCTGGGCTACAATTCTTCGAAAATCATTCCACGAAATTCATTTAACAACCATGTTTTTCACAAGCCACGCACTCATACCTACCGCCCAGTTACCCCAAAGGCATATGAAATGCAATATGCCATTTCACACAATCTACGCAATATATCGCGACGATATATTAATAATCTAAATTCACACAAAGCAACATGTTATTCATTCATAGCAATAACACCCAAAAATTAGCTCACATGGGCTAATAAACAATTTGATAGTCCATCTTGGAACTGCCCAAAACATCACACAACAACACACAACGTCATATGAATAGTCCAACGACCACTCTAGGGATTTCATCATTCAGCCCCAATCTTTGGAACCGAATACACGACCGTCCAAGCCTCAGGATATCCTCATCCATTAGAATGACTCTTAGCCAAAATAATCAAGAAGAGAAAAACCCCTACCTCCGGGTCAGCCGGGGAACCCACACACCGGTGACCCACACATAACCCTTGCAAAGTGAGGATCAACTTTAAGTCTTCTTGTCTCATTTCTGATTCGATGGACCAATCGCTTCAAAAATCTAGGTAAGTTCGGGTACTTTCTTCTCTCTCTAAAATCTCTTTCTTTCTCTCTCTTTCTTTCTTTCCCCCTCCCAAACCTGGGCTGGTCAAGGTCAGTCAAGGGATGTTCCTCTCACTTGCCATGCGCGTCCACTCTCATCGCTTTTAGATTTCCTTATCCCTTCTATCCACTTACCATGTGATTTCCTCAATCTTTACTCACACAAGTGTGTCATATTTGTCTCCTATGGCCCCGCACTTCAGTTCATCGGGTTCGACCAAATTGACTCGACACGCATGTCTCATCTCGAGCCACTCAAAACGCGCTGCTCGTCTCCGCACCACTTTCTGCGCCTCGAAAACGTGGAAATTCGATCGCCTCTGGTTCGACAAAAATTCGGCTGTGATAGCTTAGATTTTAAGAGACGATTTCAACGATGAAGTCCCCGGTTCATCCGGGAGATCTAGGTACCCTCGATCGTGCCTTACCGTAAATTACCGTTTTTTACTTTTTTTTTTTTTCAAAAATTAATTACCCAGATTTTACAAGACTTGTAACAAACTACATGCTTCAATCGTTAGATAAAAAATATACTAAAGATATCTAACTTATTTATTTAAAAAAAAGCTAGACATTTGGAGATAAAAATCTTTCTAAAGTTGGTTCAAATAATGAAAAAATCATAGCATGCATCTTTTAGTCATAGATGTTAATCTATGTATCTTCTCAGAGAAAAATTCCAACATACCTAAAAAAGCATTAAGAACAAAAAAAACCCTTCTAAATATATGCACTGATAAAGAAAAGATAGGTGAAGGTAGTGTTTCACTTACATTAGACTATCCATATTGAAAGTGAAATCGATCTTCTTTAAATTTCTTTTCCTAAAGACCTTAATCTTTAGAATCCAATTCTTGAGAATCTTCATCTTCTAGCATTCTGCAAATATAGAGCCTTATATTAAGTAGAAAAGATGAAAGTTATAATGAAGAAAGTTAGTATAATTTGGAGAAAATTCATTTGGGTAGGAGGGAAAACAATAAAATACAAGATTATATTACTACTTCAAATTATTCTTGTATTATTTAAAGTGATCGAATTACTACTTTTTTCAAAAAAAAAAAAAGAAAAAAGAAAAAGAAAGAAAGTGTATCGAAATCAGCAAATAAGGTCATATTTCTTTCTCTAAGTATTCTACTAAACTTTTGCTTTAACCATAACGCTAGATTCTCTCATTATAGTTGTACACCTAAATTGATTGAAATTTTACTTTGCCTATTGATCTTTTTTTTTTCTTTTTTTGTTCTTCATGAGGGTCTAAACATGTTAAGAATTAGGAACATAAAAGAGCAAAGATATCATCAAGGCAATATCTTATATTAACAAATTAAACACGTTCTTTTAGACTAAAAAAATGAAAATTCTATGGGTGTACTTTGTGTCTTTTCTGCATAACAAAGTAAATTAAGAATAAATTTGGGAGTAATATTGAAAGAGGTTATTAGCATTCATAATGCTTGAAATCACTTTATTATAAAAAATAAAGTGTTGATAGATTTTTTTAAAGCATTAAAAAAATTTGAGAATTGTATGAATTAGTTCCCGAAAATTCTTGTTATAAAAACGCATACTATTAAAGAAATATTTTTAGTTTATATCTAAACACTAATTAATTCATTTTAAAAGTATTTCTAATGGAAATGCTATTAACAAAAATGTTAAAGATAAAAACATTTTAATTAGAATAACTCCTAAATAACCTTTAGAGAGATGATAGACAGATAGGATTAGAGTAACATTTACCATATTTATAGAATAGCTAAGGGAAAATATGGTATTAAGAGTAAAAAGAATTAATTAGAGGAATTAGTCCATTCGTACCTTATCCATGAACATCTTGTATATGCTGGTGTTGAGGTCACTCTCCCAATATTTTCGTAAACCATAACGGATTCCCTTATATTCTAGCCTCGGTGTGTATAAGACTCCGTTGCAAAAACATTCCATCTTAGAGCATCCTACCACCTCGATTTCTTCCAAGGATGGAAATCGGAAGGTGTATTTTGCAGAGCAAAAGCTTTCCAGATTTGGCAAATTAAGAAGTGATAGGCTGTTTAATGTATTGAACTCAATCTCTATACCATCTGTAATTGGTTCATCTCCCTCATTTCCCACAAATATTTCTTTCACCTTGTTGCATCCTTCTATAATAAGCTTTCTGAGTTGCTGCACCAGTCTTTTGGTTGTTGATGGTGTTAGCAAATTTATCAAACTCTCACATCGAACCACCTCTGTAGTCCGAAGATTACGTAAAATGCGTGTGTCTAATCCGTGATAAATCCATCAACTTAGGTAGATCCTTCAGGCGAATTTCAGTTAACCGTGGAAGTGTTGAAAACCATTCCTTTTGGATAATCTCATTCACTGAATTACACTCTTCCACCTCTAGTCGTTCTAGATTTTGTAATTTTTGAACAATACTCAAGGAAGTCTCAATCGAAATACCACCATGCTTTGACATTTTCAACACTCTTAGTTTGGAAAAGGAAATCCTTGAGAATTGGCCCCGCCATATCTCCACATTACCACATAAGGTCAATTTCTCCAAATCAGGGAATGCTCCCTGGAGAAACCACCACACAATAGGGAGTGACATTTCATTCATGTGAACAAATGTATGGTAAATAAATAAGTTAAATATAACATACATAGAAATTTTCTTTAAGCTACTCTTGCAAAGAATTGGACCAATGAAATACTTAAACAAGCCTCAAAGTTTGAACTCAACCTATAAAGTAAGAATCTAATTCCCTAATTACTCCTCAAATACTATACATCAAATTCATTTCATCTACAACCTTAACATTTATATATTTCATAATTATGGTTATTATTAATATTATAATTATTGTTGTTAATATTGTTTTCCATGCATTGCTTAATAAACTACAACAATTAAATAATCCGTGTTCAATTACCTGTAGGGGCGGACCTAGCATAGGCTTAGTGGGGGGTGCAATTTTTGGAAAAAAATTATTTATATTAGGTTTTGAAGCATATATTTAATTCGAAGTAAAATCTATTTGTTATTAAACCATTTAAGTAATTTGTGTTTTGATTTGCCCCCCTTGAAATTTACCCGGACTATGTTTGATTTCCAAAAATATAAGGGAAAAGAAAAATATAAAGGGAAAATGAAGAAAATAAAATAGAGTTGAATCTCTCACATATTATTTTTATTTACTACTTCAACCAAAAATTTATTAGTTTTAAAGATTAAATAATTTAAGAATTTTTAAGTTTTTAAGTAATTTCATTTATATTTGATTTTCTTTAGGGTTATGTTTGGTTCCCTAAAAATTCGTAGAAAAATCAAAGGAAAGAAAATTGGAAGGAAAAGTATAAGAAAAAAAAAATGAAGGAACTAAAAAAATAGAATTAAATTTCGTATAATATTTTTATTTGCAACCTCATATCAATTTTATTTATTTAAACTAATCGATATAAAGATTAAATAGCTTTAAAATACTTAATTTTATTTATATTTGATTTTCTTTGAAATTTTTTAGTAGACAATCAAACATAAGAAAATTATTTTCCTAAACATTTTTCTTTCTTAATATTTTCTAAGAACCAAATACTACCTAATTTTTTTATTAGACAATTAAAATGAGAAAATCATTTTCCTTTATATTTTTATTCTTTCCTTAAGAATTTCTAAACCAAAAACTCCCCCCACTCGAATTTATTTTCTAGGTCTGCCACTTATTACCTGCTAAATGTACATGATTATGGACCCATTAAATCATTAGTGGTGTAATAGCTTAATGTAATATGATTAAAAACAAATTGGATCATTGGATGCACATTTAATTCAAATAAAACTTCACTATTTTTTTTCTTTTCCTTTTGTTATATTCTAAATAAACATATATCAATAACAATTAGTTCAATTTAGAATGAGATTCAATTAAACAAAATCATTCTTATGGATTACGCAAAAGTGTTTGACTCAATATTTATTAAAAAATAATTATATAAAGACCCAAAGTAGTTTATCTTTATCATTTGTCAGCTAGCTAATTCTATTAAGAATTAGTTTTAGTTTATATTATTATCATGCTTAGTTATGTTTGTTGCACAACCAAAAAAAAAATATTTGTAAATGAATAGTGTATTATTTTCCATATTCACATGAATTCATGACATATGATTTGTATGATTAATTTAAAATTGAATATAAGTTTACTTTGCACTACTTTAAATTCCTGAGATTAAAGTTTAAGATTAAAAAATATCACATTAGTTAAAAGAGATTAGAACCTATAGTGTGACATATATAATTTAGAAAACTAAAGAAAAGCTAGGTTTGTACCTTTTCAACCAAAAAGAGTGACTGCTCAATTTTGTCATCGAGATCATTCTCTTCAAACCCATTTTTTGAAAAGTATTCCATCTTTATCACAATCGCTTCTCATTTCCAATTCCTTCAAAAGTGGCCATGTTGATGTAAACCTTCCGAAGCAAAATGTTTTGAGTTGGGGCAATTTAACGAATTTGAGATAGGTTAGTTTAGGAAATAAAGGTGTTGTTTCATCTTCATCTTCATTTGCAACAGCTGTCTCTAGTACTCCACAAGATGATATGACTAGGTCCTCAAGTTGCAAAAGGGCTTTTGCCACGGAAAGCGGAAAAACATTCAACAATTTGTTGCAATTAACCACACGTAATGCCTTTAGTCTGGAAAATGAGTGTGCTGGGAGCTGGTTGTGCCACAATGCCTTCACATGATCATGTAGAAAGGATATAACCAAAGATTCCAAAGCAGGAAATGCAACCTGTGCAATTGATGATCCCTTTGGTTAATACATTCCCAATAACTATACACATGTAAATAGAATATTAAGGCTTATATTATGATATAATAAAAATATGTTTTAAAACAAACCTGGTTAAAAGATTAATACATTTTGAAGTAAATATACATAAATCTAAAAATTCATAACTCTTTATTATTGATTAATAATTATTTAAAAAAAATCTTTATTAGTATGGTTTGATGAAATAAGATTAGAACACAAAAATACAATATAACACTTGCCAAAATATTGAAAGCTTCCAGATTTTGCTTTTCAAATAAGGCAAATACTAGGAGAAATTTTTTTATTTTTACTTTTTTCCCTCTCTTTCAAAATTCTGATGAACTTTTATAGAAAATATGTTGAAAATGCCCATTAGTCGTCTATCTATTTGCCTCATAGCCGTTAAGACAAGCATTTGTTTTTCTCTCATTTTTTAATTAGAAAATAATATTAATATTAATTTTTATGTAATTGCAAACCTTTTAATGGTTTTTCCTCCTATATATTTTTTTAAAACTTTTAGTTTCTTTTTCAACAACCTTAACCCTAATATTTCTATTATTTTTCACAATCTTAATCCTAATTTAAATTCTGATAAGAATATAGATGGAAAAAAAAATGGTAGACGAATATTTTTTGGACTTTTGAACAAAAAAGTTCGATAAGGGAGACTATAATAATTAAGAAATTTAAAAGCTCAAGAGAGACATGTACCTTTTCACCAAGAAAATTATTCGAATTTCGGGAGCATCAATTTCATCTTCCTGGCTCATTTTTTGTATTTTCAAAAGTGGTCTTCTTGAAGTAAACCTTCTTGAGCAAAATCTTTTAAGTTGGTATAACCCAAGGAGATTGAGAGATGTTAGTTTAGGAAATAAAGGTGTTGTTTCATCTTCATCTTCATCTCTTACTCAGAACAACCGGCTCCTGGGCAAGTATCTGGGCGTATAATACTTCTAGGGCTCTCAAGTTGCAAAAGGGCTTTTGCCATGGAAAGCGGAAAAACATTCAACAATTTGTTGCAGTAAGACAAATATAATGTCTTTAGTTTGGAAAATGAGTGTGCTGGGAGCTGGTTGTGCCACAATGCCTTCACATCAAGTAGAAAGGATATAACCAAGGATTCCAAAACAGGAAATGCAACCTGTGTAATTGATGATCCCTTTGGTTAATACATTCACAATAACTACATATATGTAAATAGAATATTAAGGCATATATTATGATATAATAAAAATGTGTTTTAAAACAAACCTGGTTAAAAGATTAATACATTTTGAAGTAAAGATACATAAATCTAAAAATTCATAACTCTTTATTATTGATTAATTATTATTTAAAAAAAAATCTTTATTAGTATGGTTTGATTAAATAAGATTACAACATAAAAATACAATATAACACTTGCCAAAATATTGATTCACCATCATATGTATTTATTATAAAATTAAAAACGTAAAATAAAATATTTGTTTCAATTGCAAATACATCATTTTATTAATATCAGTACTTTGTTTATCATTTTCTTCATCCACAGTTTTTTTGGTTATCATTGATTTTTTTTTTTTTTGTTATAAACAAAGCATTTCATAATTTAAAAACTTTACCTCTTGTGAAAAGTATTTTATCGTTTCCAAAATCTAATTATTCTGTATAATAAAAATAATCTATAATTTTGTTGGAAACCATATTTGTGCCAAATTTCACTTTCATAAAAAATGTAAAAGAGCTCAATGTTGAAAGACAATAACAAAAAATATTAATGTTAAAATAGATAAGCAAAAAATCATATAGTAAAAATAATAAATTAATGCTTCAAAATTTATTTTAAAATAAATTTAACATAATAAATTAATTATAAAAAACAGTGAAGATTAAACTTTAAACTTATGCAAAAAATAAAAATAAATAATGATTCAATGTATACTAAATAAGAAAATATAAGAAAGGAAGGAAGACACCAGAATACTTCACTAAATTTATACAATTTTTGGTTTTTTAGTTTACTTTTTTTACTGCTAGTTTTAAACAAGAAAAAACTATTAACCAGAAAGAATGGAAATACTCAGCTGTTATTTTATTTATCTATTGTAAATAAATAATAGTAATGGAAGAAATCAGATATCAATTAGCAAGATATACCTTCTCATTGAATAATGTTGTACATTCCTCGCCACCACCGCTTCCTATGGAGTAGAAGCTGATGAGTTGACTGAGACTCTCTAGTGACAATGATTGCAGTTGAGGAAAATCTAATTCCCTTCCATTTGGCGGAAGAGAGAAGACATATTTCAACCTCTCACATTCCTCCAGTCTTAGAACTCTTAAGTTAACAAAAGATTCCTTGGCAAAAGCATTAGAAGATCTCACACAGCTGAGTAAATGCAGAGCCAAAGCCATTTTTGGTCAAGCTAATAAAAACCAGCCCAAATAGCCACCAAAGCTCTAGCCCAAAATTCCTGGTGCGATATACAATGATTCAAATTAAAATCACCTAATACTACCGATCACTATTATCACTAAATGCGCTTAAAAAACTCATCGATACCCTCGACCTCGTACCGGCCGGTTAAAACTATGCTCAAAAAAATTGAACCACAAAAGCAGAAGAAATCTCCAAAATTAAAATCACCAAACTAAAACAAATCTAAATGATTAACCCCAACGAATGCCAAATTTATTTTATAAATACAAAAAAACCCAATATTTCATACACCTGATTCCGTAATTGAGCTAAGAAGGCTGAAGAAGAGCGACCCCGTGGCCGTCGTCACTGGCCGTCCAAATCTCACCGGCCGGGCCGGCCGCCATTCGACCGGCAGCGGGACCTCTTCGGGCCATTCCCCCCGGCAGCCCGCGGGCCCCCATCGCCGTGGCCGTGTCTTTCCTTCCCCCGGCGCCGATCACCCCCGCGCCGCAGATCCCCTCCCCGAGCGCGCCGATCTCCCTTCCCCATCCCCCGCCGCGCCGCCGATCCCCTCCCCGCCGCAGCCTCCCTCCCGCAGCTTCCCGCCGATCCCCTCTCCCCTCCCCCCCGCTGATCCCTTCCCCCCCCCGCCCGCAGCCCCGCCTCAGATCCCTTCCCTTCCCTTCCCGCCGATCCCTTCCCACCCCCTTCCCCTTCCCGCGATCCCTTCCCCCCGCTCGGGGATCCCTTCCCTTCCCTTCCCCCGCCGATCCCTTCCCTCGCCGACCAATCCCTCCCACCCCAACAAACAATCGCTTTTTATTTACAAAAATGAAATGAAAAAAATCAAGCTTGATATCTTATTTTAAATATTTTTAAATACTTTAAAATACGACTAAAAATAACATTTTTACTTTATATAAATTAATTTATTTTTATTAGCTCACAAATATTTTAATTAACTTCTAATTGTTTTCAAAAAATAATATTATAAATAAAATATATTAATAAATACAAAAAACCATAAATCATATTTTTGTGCATAATTTAGAATAAAATCTTTTTACTTTATATGAATTAATTTATTTTATTAGCCTACAACATTTTCTTTTCTTTTCATTAACTTAATTATTATAAAATTATTAAACCATAAATAAAATTGATGAATTTTCAATTCTAATTATTTTTTTATACTTTTCCACCTGAAGATACCTTATTTAATTTACTTTACCTTTGTATACAGAAACTAAGATTTCTCTCCTCCAATACTCTGCCAAAAGCAGCCTTCTTAATCGGTAAGACGCCAAGATCGCTAAGATATCTTGTATCGACCATAACCCAAGATCCGCGACGGGTATCGGCAAACTAACGCCAAAGTTTTCGATCGAGCGACGGCCAAGTTGGAGACCAATGTCGAGTCGACCCACCACTCGATCCCATGCTCGTGATAAAATCGGATGATAAACTTTACATTATTGTACAAATGCACGTGATACCGCACGTATCGCAAATTGGCCGCAAAGTGGAGCGAACACCGACGAGGTCGCTTATCTATTGTTATAATTTTGTATAACAATTATTTAAACCATAATTTTATTTTTATCTAATTTATTTTTCTTCGCCGCATGCAGTTTCATGAATATGTTCCAAGTGTAAGCTAGAGTCCGCGGATGCACATTACGATCATTGTCGTGGTGTGCTTAAATACCGTGATAAGCTGGATGATTATACCACAGTTTGACCCTGTGACCCGCTCCTCCCGTTTACTTATGAAACTCATTTAAACACATGTATCAAATTATTTATTTATCACATTTATATTTATTTTTATTGATTTAATTAAATATTTATGACCATTTTTATTTTTAATTGTATCTTTATATTTATTTTAAATTTTAATTAAATATTTATTTATCTTTTTAAATCAATTTTATAAAGGTAAAATGCCGGGATATAAATGAACGGCTGCATACGACAGAATTATTAAAGGGCAGTAAAGAAAATCGTGGTCAGATGAGATAGATAGAATTTTGACGTCATCACGGAAATAAGCAATTAAAATTTACCAAATCTTAAAAAGAACTTTTGTACCCAATTCGGGCTGTGACGTCAGAAATTTTAATGACTGGGTCGGAGATTCGGCCTTACACGGGTATTGAGTGAATGACATTACTAGAATAGATACTTAGATATTCGAGTTCCTCGAAACTATCCTTGTCTAACTCATAAACCATTATCATCTTTAGTATCTTTGGCCCCCAAGTAACACATTGATTTTTTTTCAACAGGTTGGAGAAGCCTTTCACCTTTGAAGACTTTCAACCTCATCTAGTTCTAACAGCAACCTTCTTTGTGGTATAAGACCAATCTCCATTGAGGAATTAGAACCTATTGCTATTGAATATCTAGTCAAGTTGATCAGGTTGTCGAAGACCACATCATCTTCTGGAAGCAAGCAGAGATGTGATACTCCTACCACCAAAGTCCTCAAACCCGACAGTTGTTTTAGCTCAGAAAGGCGAGCATTATTTCTTTCTCTGCTGTTGAATCCTTCCGGGTCCCATTCAATACGAGAACATCCAAGCATGCTCAAATACTCTAATTGTGATAGACTTGATATAACATTTCGCGGAATTACTCGGAGACCAAGGCAATACTGCAAATCCAACACCCTTAGATCACTCAATTCCATCATTTCTTTTGGCAACCGTTTGACGTCGGACCAGGCCAAATTAAGAATTTGTAGTCTCTTCAGCTTTCCAATTACTGTTATGTCTTTGAGCTTGCATTGATATAGACACAACGTTTGCAGATTCGAAAGAAAACCGAATGATGAAGGAGATAGTGCAAGAGACACTCTACAGAAATCTAAAACTCTCAATTGTTTGGTGTCTAGGAAAAAGTCATTTGGAATTTTCAAGTAATCACTTGAATTCAATAAAAAGAATTCAAGTTGAGGACAACAACTCAAGTCATCCATATTATTTCAAATACCAAAGACATGCGATCATACTTACACTCATCTGGTCCTCTGCCATTCTCGTAATTCAATACCTTCTTTCACCACAAACGGATGGGGATCTTTGGACGCAATTGATCTAGCAACATCTCGAACAACATCATGCATTCTGACAAATTCTTCATCAAAAAGCAAGTTCCTCCCATCCAGATAATTGTGTATGTCTGCACGATTGTCAAGCAATAAGCTCGAGACTTTAAGATTTTTCACCAGTGCAATTAATCTATCGACTGCTTTCTCCCATGCGTACAATCCTTTAAACAAATTCAAACCCATAGCATATTGTAGCAAGCGATACATGGAAATATCACCATCACCCACCAAACTGCAAAGTAAAAACAATGACTTCGCTTCATCGCTTTTCAAATGGTGGTAACTCAACTGCAAACATGAGTACACCTTCTCATTCACTTCTCCTATGTCTACTGGAGTAGATGTTTTCAATTCTTCCAAGGCGTTTCTCCAAATAGCAAGATCTTTCTCACCTCTTAATGCTTTTGCAACGGTGACAATTGCAACTGGTAGACCCGCACATTCTTTAGCTACATCAACAGCCATGGGTGGCAGTTCAAGAGACTCCACAGAATCACGTGCTATCTTCGTGAATAAATTCCATGCTTCCGACTCACTTAAATGTTGAAGGCAGAACTGCTTTTGAGTACCCATATCTTTAGATAACACGGGAAGCTTCCGGGAAGTGAGCAGCACTTTGCACCCCTTGTGATCATCTTCATCATGAGGAATTCCTATTTTTCCCAAATCAAGTTTCCCCCAGATATCATCTAAGATCACTAGGATTTTTTCCACTTTCTTTAACATCTGCCTCACCCGAGCTGCTCTGTCCTCATCCGCCTCAAATTTTGAACCAAACTGACTCGCAATTCTTCCCTGAATTTCTGAGATGTCGGGTTTTGGGTAATGTCTAACACAATGATCACCTTGTGAAAGAGCTTCTGTTCCTCCGATTGTTTGGCTACTTGTTTGACAAGAGTGGTTTTGCCCACACCGCCCATTCCCCATACACCAATCATGCGCATTTCTTCGTTTTTCAAGGCCTCCATGATTTGGTTAAAAGTAGACTCTCTTGACTCTAAAGCCTCATAGTCTTTGAAAGATGAAGAGCTGATGAATGGAAGAACAGAAGTAGGAGGCGGGCGATAAAATACTCTGTCGCCAAAGTCACGAGCTTCATTGATTTTAGTAGCAATCTCTACAGCATCCCTCTTTGCTCGCTTACTTAGACCGTGGCGAGACTTGAAATAGAAGCAGCTCTTGCTTGCTTTCTTTTCATCTTCGTTGAAATCATCTCTGTTTTGGATGATCCCTTCCGCATACGTCAGCCACTCCTGAACATCATGAAATATGTCATCCCCTCGCCTGTTAGCCGCATCCACATCTATCTGTAGCCTCTCCCCCTTGGGCAATGATCGAGAGAGTGGATTCGTTGGTTGAGATCGGTAATGTTGCGACGGTAGCTGTACTATGCAAACCCTGAACCTGACGAGTAATTGGATCAAGCAGGCACCCTGTAACTTTTGCTGCCACTTCTCCAACAACGGAAATACAAATTTCAACCATTGAGTCTGATGATTGAATCTGTTGTGTTGTGGTAGAAGAAATGGTAGGTTTGAGTATCGGAAGAGCAGAGTTTGTGGGATGATTTACTTCTTGGAATCAAGTGGGGAAGCAGCATTGCTTTGCTTGGGCTAATCTTGATAAAAGATGCCAGGCAGCCAACCTGTAAAAGCTAAAGTGTAGGTCCTTTCACTCCTTTTTGTCGGCCATGTTTGTTTGCTTGTCAAAATATTTAAAATTAAATTAGTAATTTGGCGCCTTGCTGGTCAAGTTCAAACAAATAAAGTTTTAATTTACTAAATTATATTTATACACATTGTTTCAATATGCATATACACATTAAATTTAAATATAAAAGAAGAAATACTTTTGATAAAGGAAAAGACTAAAATAACCTCAAATTTTTTATTTTAAAAATTTTAAATAATAAACTCAGTCCTATTTCTTATAGTTTGATAATGTATTAGTTATGTTTTATTTTTCAATAACTTTAGATTTTTATGAAATCCACAATTCTGTATCCTAGTTAAGAGACATGATATAAGAGTAGTTGAATTAGTGGTTAGTGGTAGTGCCTTATTTTTAATGATGTAATCAAGTTATTAGTTTCCTATTTATATTTGTTTGAAATTAAGAAAGAGGAGCCCAGATAAACATTGCAAGTTTGAGGTTCGTTTTAATCCAAAAAGAGTTTTTATGGTTCATTCTCATCCGAAAAGAGTATCTTCTTAATTTTATTTTTAACCTTTGACTATGACCTATCAACTTTGTTCATAGCTATGTTCTCTAGAATGAAAGATAGATCGTCCGGCTACATAACCTCTTATGATAATTATCTTTTTAAGTTCTATATTTAACATTATTTAAACAAATACCTTATTTAGTTCATAATAATTATTAATGATAAATATAAAATGGTGAAATAATATAGTAATATAATAATATAATAATTTCAAAATAAAAAATAAAGACATATATAATTAAATTAAATATTTTACTTTTATTTCTACTACCTATTATATTTAAGAAAATTTAATTTGATAAGGCATTTATATTTATTTTAATAATTTATTTTCATATATAAAACATAAAAAAAAAGCATTATTTAAAATTTTAATTATTTATATATTTAAAAAAATTGACAATTAAGCAATTTGTTACTAAATTATTCTATCTTTTCAAAAAACATTGATCATTTGACCCACTAACAATTAAGCTAGGCTATGGTTATATTTTTAAAAAGATTTAAATTATTATTAATTTTAATAAAATAAAATTTATATATTTAAAATGTCATGGATATGGTTGCGAGCATCCATTTGACTAGTTAACAATAAACAAATAACTTTTCGACTTTAGCGTCGGATCTAGTTGTAAAAGCATTGATAAAGAGGGCAAGAAATGGTCAGGAATCAAAGCACCAGTGTTAAAAATGTAATGCGATTTTCACATACGTAGCATTAGTAGGAAAGAGTAAAGATTGTCAGATGTGCGACCTTAACGTGATTAGTGCCCAATGAGGCCCAGAATATTTGTGAAGCCTCAGCTGGAACATTCGTTGGCTCAGCTCGTGTGAGCTCGACTCGAGCAGAGTACCATTTCGAGAATGGATTGAGTCGGTATTTCATGCTTTTCCGGCTCGAAAGAACTCTTGGCTTCGAATATTTTTATATATAAAATTTTAAAGTTTTTTTTTAATTTTATATATCTATAACAGGGGATATGACGTAAAATAATATATCTACCTATTTTTTTATTCTTTAGCATTCATTAGTTTTTATTATTTGTTGTGTTATAAATATATTTATTTTAAAAATAATTAATTTTCTTTTTAAAGAAAAGATGTGAATATGATATTATTATAAAATTATTAATAAGTTAGTATTATAAACATTATATATATATCATATATATATATATATATATATTGCATCTGTGGAGTCTCTGAGATTGGATATATAATAATTAGAGTCAGCTTGCTGAAAGCAGAACTATTCATGTTCTCGAACTATTTCGATCTTCCAGTGGCCTCGAGCTCGCGGAAGTAAAGCTTGGCTGAGCTCGAGCTCGACTTCGAAATGCTGAAGTTAGTCGACTCTATTCAAATAAATTCGGCTATTTCAGAGATTAGCTTCCCAATATTACTGCTTCGGCTATTCGGTTAAACTGGCTTCAGCTAACATCATTCTTAGCGTGATTCAAAGTCTTTTCAAATGAAACCGTATTTCTTGTTTGTTTGAAAAATTTAAAAATTAAGATTAATGTATTTTTACCTCCAATTTTAAGTTCAAATACTTTGAACCACCAATTTATTGTAATTTATTTAACTTTTATATTTTCACATGTCAAATTTAAACATAAAAGAAATCTTTCATCACAATTTCTTTAATGAATAAGTTTTGTTATTGCCCCCTTCACCTAAATTTTAATCTCCTTATTCAGCATACCTATGTTAGGTTTCTGGATTTTAGGTAGGTGTCTAAATCAATAATATAAAACTTTTCTGTAACACCTGAAATGAAATTAAGTTTTCAAACTCTAAAATATAAATGCAAGGAAAATAAAAGGGATATCAGAAAATTGTCGGGATGCTATCTTCTTCCTAGTGACCTTGTTTTTCTTGCTTTTTTTTTTTAAATTTGGATTTTTGTTACGAGTTTTTACACTACCTATTAACACTCATTGTTTTATGAATCTTTTATTTTGTTTTTTTACACATTAATATTTGATGTGACTTACTTCAAATTATATAAACGAAACCTACAAAAGGATAAGAAAAACCTTATTTTCAAGATATAAGCATACCTAGACCTATTCTAATTCTTAGGAGAACATGTATCATGCAACAGAAGATTATGAGATGGAGGAAGGATGGGTATATATCCTAATAGTTTTAGAAAAACTTGTGATTCTTTCGTATGTGCTATTCTTCGTTGCAGAGTGACATGGGTTGAATAATCCCCAATCAATTCATTAATCTTTGAGCTAAACAGTAAACATGATGCGTAGATAAAAAAAACAAATGGGTAAACTGGCTCAAGCGATTAATGGCAGCAGCAGATTTTTATCTTAAAGGGGAAAAAGATCTTTCGACGATTAGACGATAGCGGGGTAAATTGGGCGTGAGCAGTGATGCATGATTGTGAGAATATGATTATCAATGTTCGTAGCGAAACGATAATCCGATTCTGCTCCGGCGTTATATCTAGTTGGAAGAAACGAAAAATCCTTGCCGTCAAGGCAGACGAGAATATTGCAGTATTTATTTTTATTGATTTAATTAAATATTTATGGCCATTTTTATTTTTAATTGAATCTTTATATTTATTTTAAATTTACACAATTAAATATTTATTTATCTTTTAAATCTGATTTTATAGTGTATGGAGTAATATAAATGAATGAAAAGTCTGTGATGCTGTAATTAATGAGAAGAAAAGGTAAAGTGGAATAGATTTAGGATAGATGAAAGCTTTAGATGATAAGCTACTTTGGAGATCTTTATCTAAAAGCTTCAGGTAAATGTCAAATAAAAACTTTAGATGAAAAAATTATTTTAGATCTTTTTTTTTTGACTAGCTCTTGAAGATGCTGCAAAGGAGCAGAAAACCCGTGAATAGCAAGGATGTGAAGGTAGTAACCTTCATAATCTATTCAGGGTAGGAACAGAGATCTGGGTCTTTTAGACTTTAGAGGACTATGATGGGCCCCCACCATGTGCTTCTCTTTCAAGCTGTTGCTCAGATATGCAATGCAACAGCCTGTCATGAGCAAAAACCCCCCAACACTTCCTGCCCAACTCTCCATCTACCATATCTTTTCTGATGCCAATCCAACGCTTTCTTTAACCCATCCCCAACCACCCTTCCAATATTTTCATAATTCATGATGGATTCAGTTGTGTAATAGGTTGAATGTTCCTTAGCTAAAAGGAAGGAGCAACAAAAACTTCTGAGGCAATGGGCCCACCAATATTTTGATAAAAAATTCAAAATAGATCAAAATCATGAGCATGGAGTTATTCACATAATAACCATCTTCTTGATGATTACTTTCCACGCTATCAGTTATGATGCAGTCCACCTTTTGCTACATTATTTGTGAATCTTATGAGCATCATGTTATTGATTGCCCCAAGAGAGATCATTTCATAAGCTAAGCTCCACCACCGAGTTCCTCCATTGAGTGATGGTTCTTTTGTCGAGACTATATGAGTGAAGCAAGAGCTCTTGACGCATTAGGACTTAGTGCAAGGGAAGGATGACATTCAGCACTCCCCTTCTCAACTCTCTAGTGCCCATACTACACAAGAGGAATGTAGGTTTTCATCTCAATGGCAACAAAATCCGAAAACCATACATGAAGTGGAGGTACATGATGAGAACTCATCTAATATGCTTAAAGAGAAATCCGTGATGACACTAGAGAATGATGAGTAAACCAGCTAGCCCACTCCCTATCCATTGAATGAGATAGAAGATATTGAAAATTGTGATATTATACATATATAATTAAATAAAAATATTTTAACTTTTGTTTTGCTTATGTGTCTATGCGTGAGATAGAGTATTGACGTTTAATAGGAAGGGCGTTGGGAGAAGAGTCTGAGTTTGGTCGTAGTAAGAGATAATTAAGCATATTATAATGCAGTGTTTATTATGAAAAATATTATACTTTTATTTCTACCTGTTTTTATTTAATATTTAATTAAATATTTCATTTTATTTTTATTTTTATCACTTAGTTTCATATAAAATATAAAAGAAAGTATTATTTAAAATTTTAATTAAACATATATTTTAAAATTATTTTATTTTAATAAATAAAATCTATATGTTTATTATTTCATGAATCCTGTTTTTAACATAGGTTACATTGCATTAACCATGGGCAAAAATTAAAACATTGTTGAAAAGTAAAGATGCCAGGCAGCCCTGGACATGATTAAAGGGTCCTTTGCGTAGGCCATATCGGCTTGCTTGTTTTTCGTAGTTGTCTATTATCAGATGTTTCTTGGTTTAGCTATTACAGAGCTCCATGAATGGGTTATATTGGGATTCATTTTCATTTCTCTGTCTTCCATTTGTGCTTTATGCAATGTGATACTGTTAATTAATGTTTTAATTTCTTGAGTATCGTAACTTGGAACATATTTTAAGCAGCGATCCATAAATTAGTTTAGGGATGACCATATGGGTTTCGGGTTCTCATGCCAAAATATTGGAAGTCTGATATCGATAAGCGGCCAGATATGTGTTCAGTATGTGTTGAGTGCGTCTCATCTAAAAAAATTTTGGGTTGGCCTTTGCAGTTTAAGTCGCCGTGCTTAGCCCTAAAGATGGTGAGGAAAGAAATGGGTCGGCCCATCGAAGCGAAATTGGGGCCGGGCCGCTCATAAGTCATACCACTGTCCACTGGGCAGTTAGACAGTTAGACGATTACCACGCAAATACCTACTGGTCGTGAGACGGTGACTGTGGTGCGCCATCTGGTTCTCTTCCTCTCCACACCCAAACAACCCTCAAACCTAGTTTTCAGCTTTCACCACTACGATCCACCGAATTCCGAAATAGCGCTTCTGACATTTTTCTCAATGTCGTCGGATTCGAGCTCCTCCGTATCCAATTGCGGCTCCATTGATCAAAACCCTAACCCTACCCCCACAGCCAAACCCCTCGACTCCCTTCAAGATCACTTGGCCTCGATCTCGTTGACTGAGCCCAACGGCGATGCCGACTCGTCGTCGGATCAGGCAGCCAACCTTCTTGCTTGCGTGACACCCACCGTCATGCCCCGAAACCTGATTTAAGACATGACTATCATTTCACACTTAAGTCCGAAGGGACACAACCCTTCATCTCTGTAATTGATTTAAATCCAATTACTACTTACCTGTCCAGAGTAAAAACGGAACTCTCTAATATCACAAATTCCAAATTTTATACTAATAAAAACTTTCTAAATCTCAATCTTCAATTATGAACTAACATAAAGTTTAAAAACAATTATCCAAACACATCTAACAACTCTAAAATCAAACAATCCAAATGAACAAAAAATCATCAACTAAAAAAGGTTCATGATGAAATTCAAAATAAAAATCTAATAAAGGCCGAATTCTCATTAACTTGATTACTCTCGCTCAAGCCAAGATGCATGAAAAATAGTCAGCAAAAGAGGAATGGTAGAAGCTTAATACGGTATAATTAATACGGTTCATAGATCTACAAATTTCATATTGTGAAATAAGAGATATTATAAACCAGTCATTTCGCCAAAAAATATTTTGTAGAAACATTCAAATATTTAAATAATCGCTTTCGTTCGGATCAAAAACGCTTTGCATGTAGATTAAATTCCAGATAGTCAGAATGGCTTCTTTCTGATCTGCAAATATCGAATGGTCTTGTGGAATTTTTCGAATGGTGGTTAATCTCAAATTATTCGTTTAAGGTCGATGGAGCTAAAATCTTTGCGATGCTAATGTATCTAGCAAAAACTCGTAGAAATGTAGGTCAAATCAACGATTCGTTCCATGAGAATGTAATGATAGTTAACCAGTAGATTATCAAAGTAAAAAGCATGGTTGATAATTTCATTCCTTAGCTTGTAATATCTTGTAATTTATATCATAAATAATAAAAAAGTCAGAAACATACTTTTCATGCAAAATATATTTGATCCGTATTTAGCAACAGACAGCCATTTTGAATCAGTATTAATAGCAAAATACGTTTAAAAAAGCGTATTAATTTTCCTTGCTGACAAACTACGTAAGTCATGAATAACTTTGAAAATATCCAACTGAGAGTCTATTCCACCTAAAACGAATAATAAACATAAATGAATTCAAAAATCTGAACCTTTATTCTTATTTTATTTCTATTTTATTTTATTTACTATTATTATTATTGTTATTAATATTTATCATTTTTTAATTATTTATCATTATCTAAAGTTTCTAGGCATTACATACCTAGTTTTTAAGTACATTTCATATGTACCTAAATATGATTAAATCTTTTTTGCTTTTCAACGCTCATGTCATGATCGAAAAGAACTTCATTTTGTGTTTTTATATTACATAAGTCTCATTAAATGCATTATCTTAGATGATCATGGCTCACATCTTTTTCATTTACTATTGTTTACTTTGTTATTATTTGTGGTGATTCCTTATCAAATATTTATCTCTTTTACTTTTATTTATTTTTGTAATTTGATGCACCTCTGCAGCCTTTTCTAAAGCTTTTTAACATGTTTTTTGTGGTTATGGTGGTCACTACCGTCTTCATACTCTCTATTTTTTTTTCAAATAATATTTCATCTTTATAAAACCAAAGATTTATCATTATCTGGTTTTGAGACAGCTAAAATGAAATCATTTAAGTTGACTCCAGCGTAAAAAGCCGGGAATTTGTAGAAGGGGATCTAGAAGGATAACAAGAAAAGATCAAGATCTTACATTTTGTCATCTTCAACTCTACATCTGACGTTCTCGGTTTCTCCTGAATTCTTACGAAAAAGAAACTATTAAAAAATGAACAAAATAATTTAATTTTCTTTAATAATGTTATTTTCTTAAATCGTAGTTCAATCTGACTTGTGGCCTTTTCAGGATTACCGTTGGCCAGTGTGCGTCGTGTGAATCTTCCGTGGATGTCCCGGGTGGCTTTGGGCAGCTCACGTCGGAGTGGAGTCTCGGCTTTGTACGAGGAGATTTCTATAAAATCAAAACATCTAAATCCTTTGTGAAGCCCTTGTCCCGATATTTAAAAGTAAAACGAGTTCCATATCTGATTCAAAATGAGTAAAATGGCCGAAACGGGTATACGTATTTTCATGAAATATATCCATTAACTATATTACATGGTTTAGAGTTAATAATCATTTCTTAATTAACGTATATTAAAATTTAGAGTTTAATACATGTTATATAAATTTGATCATTAAGTCGGCTTTCTTCTAAACTCCACAACCTCACAATTGAAACGGCGAATCTCATATACAACTCACTGTACACGAAATGAGTGATCATAGTGGATAGAATGTTAATTGATGATTCTCATGGTTTATAAAAACAATTTGTCTAGTGAAGCTGTCATGTTGACCAGTCGTGAATTCTTTCTTGAATCAGCATACTTGATCAAATCAATAAGTCTTAACGACTCCTCGCATGCTAAGCCAAATGGTAAATTGGTTTCAAAACAAAAGCTTTTTATTATAGAAAGCACTCTGAGAATTTGGTGATAATGGTATATCAGGGTGAATTACCAGGATAATTTTCGAAAAGTCATGGGTCGCTCGAGATGAAGCTTGTTGGACCACTCCGAAGCGATTCTTACGAAAATCTTGCAGAGTTCTTTGCCAGCTGGTTTTGTTCTTCTTGATTTAGGTATGTGCGATCAACACTTATTGCAGGTGCGCAAAAGTTATGCCCAGATATTCTGCGATTGAAACCGTTATCATAATATCTTTAACATGTATATAATGCCCACAATTAAATCACATGATGTGGTGTTCAGTTCACATTCAAATAACACCAAAAATTAGCTACATGGGCTAATAGCGAAATCAAAGCAATTCAATTTGATTCACAATGGCTTCCAAAAATCCGACGAACGAAGCCACAGATTAGTATTATTGCGTATATAATGAGAGTTTATTTTCGGGTCAAAAAGGTTTTGAGGCAGAAACACGATAAATGACCTCAAACAAAATCCCGATCATGGCTGACAGCGAAAGACTAAACCAAGTGGGAAAATATCCCCATCTTGAGTTGTGGAACTCACAGAATCGGTCTTGGCGTAGCCTACATGGATTTAGATAGACTTTGCTTCATGCTCAAGTCGGCAAAATGATTCGAGCAATGAGGAAATCTAAGAAAGTATTTCTTTTCTACTCTGCAAAATCTCAAGCCCCACTCACTACCACGATTTCCCTGGCCCTCTCTTGCGTTTTCTTGAATTGAAGAAAGAAAGCGCTATATAACATTCATTTAAGCACTGAAATTCATTTGTGTCCTTAGTTTGGATTTTGACACATGGAACTATCTGGCCAAATTCGTCTAAATCCTGTCATTAATCGTCGCAATATGTGTCCCACATGGTACATGTATTAGGTGATTTTGTCACATCACATGTCTCTCATGGCCGGATTTCTGTGTGAACCGCCAGTCGCCGGCGTGAAATTTAAGTTGTGCCGGTCGACGAGTCGACGTGGTAGGTAGATTTGGGCGATTCAGCGGTGAAGTATGTTCCATCATCCCGAGATCACAGAAAAATTTTGGATTTTGACCCGAAATTACCATTTACCCTTTTTGAAAATTAAAATTTTTAGGGTTTGTTCTCCCTCATAAAGATTCATGATCCGAGAGTGCGGGCCAAATCCACCAACGACTTCAGCGTCGTATGCAGCGTGGTATACGGAAAGTACATGTAAACTAGTCATTGCGTGTTAAGCGACTAGCCGCGTGCGGCGCATCACTAGCGAGAGGGATGGGTGGCGCCGTGTCGCCGCTCACGTTGACTCCTCCACTCCGCGGTCTTTGCCGCAGCCCACCTTAACCTCACGGTCTTCGTCATAAAACCTTATCATTATCCATAATGCACGCTGGTCACTCCATCGAAGGTCCTGTCAGTATCAGCGCCGTCTGCCACGATCAGCTACGTAATTTGGTTGGGTACCTCCGGAAGCGTGGAGCGTAAATACCTTGTGGACACAGCGTCTTTGGCCGATAAAAATGGCCGATGCCATTCTGATTTTACCCTCTTGAGTATCTCGAAGAGACGATGACCTCGGCGATAACTTCCGGGTGCTTGCGATTTGACCACTGCCTGTAGGCATCACCTTGAGAAGGCGTGATCTCGACCTCGAACTCTAGGGTCGGCGTCGTACATCAGCATAAGCTCTTCCTAAGGCTCTGGCGTGAGAAAACCTTATGTCATCAAGCTTCGCCTTCTTGGAGGTGTCTCTGTCCCAATTAGGACCGGTCGTGGGCTCTCTCACCTCGATCGCGACATATCGGTGATCTGCGTGGCCTCATCAAAATCTTATACGTATGGTGTAGTGCATTATCTTCGCTGATAAGAAAAGCTGTTGTGTGGCGAATTCAGCTGGGGTAGTGCTCTTCAGTACCCTTATGATCGGGCCTTGTACTGCGACATGTCTTAACACATATAGTCTTTCGTGACCTTAGTCTGTGGGTGGAAAGTTGTACTCGTAAGTCGGCTAGGTGTGCCCGTAGCCTTTTGGAAACTCTTCCCGAAAGTCTTGTAAGTAAACCTCAGGTCTCTATCAGGCACTATGGATGCGGTACTTCCAAATGTGGATGATCTGAATATCTGACTAGTGAGATCTCTCGATGTAAGAGGTCATGTACGGCTAGAAAATGTCTGGAGCTTGGTAGGTCCGCTATCACCCATCACGCATCATGTCAACTGCGATTGTCGAGTGGAAAGTGGATCGAAAATCCATCGTGATGTGCTCACTTCCACTTAGCCACCTCGATGGGCCCGATAGCCTCGTGGCCGGTCTTGACCGCGCGGCGAAGGCGAGACATCGTCGAACAAAGTCCCCTATGTGTCCTCGCTGAACTCGCTCCAGATGTGGCTGCGAAGATCACGTGTCGCCGTGCCACCTGGATGCGGCGAATGAGGAAGCGGTGAAACTCCACGAGAATCCTCCGAAAGAGGTCGGCGGGAACCACTACGATCACTCCATCACAAGAAGACTACCATCTGCGTGGGCGGTCGACCTAAATCTTTTTTCCTTTGGCTTGTGCGGTCCTTGATGGTTGCTATCTCCAGCGTCACGTCGCAGGACTCAATCCTGCCGCTGATGAGGCGGTGTAGCCATATTCGAAACGATAGCAGCCACTAAACTCCCCCAGGCGTACCCGCCCAGCACATTTCTGTGACCACATGCCCCGAAGTGTCCCAGCGATCTTGAAGCATTAAGTATCCGTGGTATAACCCAGTGCTCAAAGTGTGACTCCGTGGGCGCATGACCACCACATTTACGCTACCGGGGTGGTAGTAAATGGTCGTAATCGCCAGGAACTCCGTCCATCTACGTTGCCTCATGTTGAGGTCAGCTGCGTTAAAATATCTTTTAGGCTTTTGCATGGTTTAGCGTCTGCCTCAGGCTTGTTGCGCCACCTAAGTAGTGGCATGGCTTGGCGAAGCTAAGCCATGGCTAGTGTTGTGTGTAGGCCATTCACTGCTCATGATTCTTCAATGGCGAGAAACCATAAGCTCTTACCTAGAATTTGCATCAGCAACATCCGGTGGGCCTGAAGCATCATGATACATGTACCCCTGATCATCCTGATGGGCCCCAGCCAAGATAGGGCGAAGTAAGCGCATCATCTTCAACTCACAGAATGCCTCCTGCATCGGTCATCCCATTGAGCTTGTCTCAGCCGGGTGTCTCGGTCATAGAGTGCTGTGATTAATGCACCGATTGGTGGCATCTTGGAATCAGCAAGGTATAACCTAAAAACTCTACATGCATTAGCCTAAACTACTGTTATAGCCATTTCAAGTCGAGCATGGATGAGTTTTCTTCGTGTAAATGATTTTCTGATTAGAAACCCAAAGGTGAATTGATTTGGTTGGGGTTTTAGTAAAAAACAGGTGAGAGTTGGTGATTTATAAGCGAAAATAGAATGAAGTAAAATGTGGCGAAGAGCTCTTGAAGCATTGGGCTGCGGGGTTGAGGTCTGAGAGCGGTGAAAGGTTCTCGGGTCCTCTTTCCTCGTTAGAGGATGACCACATGAGTCATTTCGAGCTAGGATCAACTAGAGCTTTGGCTATCAAACTTAACAATAATTTTCAGCTTTTGAAATATGGCATTTAATGAGCATAAATGCTCTTAGGACGAAAACATATCCACAAGTATAGTAATTGATAGAAAGCTGACTAATGAATCTCGAGTGGATCCCTAGCGGTAAGCATCCACCCAGATCCTAAAAGCTTCCAAACCACAGGGTTCAATCAAGGTACACTTAAGATATTTTACCCCAGCTTTAAGTGAAGAGATGGAAACATAAATACCCGTAAATACTTGCATTAAACACATGAGCAATACAGTTTACCTCGAAAGCCCTAGCCCGACAGCCCTCCTCTTCCAAGGATGGAGGGGTTTATGACCATCCTTGAGTTATCATCCTCAAGAGAGGGTGTTTGGAAGCAGAGAAAATAAATACTCAGTAAGGCAATGAGAAAATCTGAAAAGAAAATTTGGAGGAACTTGGTGGCTGTTTTCACGAAATCCAAAGTAAAGTTGTTTCATTCTCGCGGTTTAAGACTTATATAAGAGGCTCGAAATGAGGTAAAACTTGACATGCCACAAAGGGCATTATCTGAGGAGGGCAAAGTGGAAAAAGAGAAAAAAAATACCAAAAGTCAGAAATATGGAGGAGAAAAATTTACCGAGTGCTGAGGAATTACCACCTCTGAAAATCTGAAACTTGCTTGACTCATCTTACATTCAATATACGCTCTCTTACATACTGGTTTAAAATCGTAAAAAGCTAGTTTTGACTCGGATTAAATCGTGCTGATTGACTCAATAAAGTTTGGCTTAAATGGCTTGTAACTCTATGAAATTAGCCACAATGCAATGGAGTAGAATAGTAGGGACCTTAATGTACAAATCGGGTTAATTAGGGTTGATTAAAACCACAATAAATAGAGACTCAAAAATAGCACTTTTAAATGCTAATCATCCCCGATAGACATTGCTAGTCCTTGCTTTGATGAAAGAAAGAAAAGAAAGAGCAAACAAAATAATAACAAATTATGTTATCAAAAAAATGGTATTTCAAAAGTATGTGGGTGAGTAATGGCTTCGATGAGAATCAATGAAACCACCTTGATAACCATCATGAGAGAATTGGATGCCGCCCTGAAATTCGATTTCAAAGAGTTTCCTTCTACAGAAGAATCAACCTAGAATTTCCACCGGAAATCTAAGTGTTTACACCATGATTGGTTTTCCAACAATAAAGCATCCGATAATGCGCTTTCCCCAAACCCAGCTATTACTTTGACCTAGGGTACTAGCGACTAAATAGATCGAGGATCATCCTTATTCCCTGATTCTTTTTATGTTTCATGGGGTGCAATGCGAGAGATGGGCCTACCAATGTCCATGTAGCAGGGGGATCTAGGTGACTCCCGACCAATTAAGGCAAGGCATGAAATTCATAGTTTTTCAACCACAAACTCTTCGGGTTTCACCGGACTGAATGACCGAGGCTCAGGCTGCAGCTCAGCTTGACCTCACCGATCACCCGTGCGAGCATTGGTGGGTAGCTCTAACAAGTTGGTTTAAGGGCACTGGGCACAAAGACTTTAGCCATATACCACTGGACCATGCTGGGTTTAGTAGCTTATAAGCGATTTTCTTCCTTTTTCTTTTTCTTTTTCATTTTGCTTTTCTTTTTCTCTTCTCTTTATTTTGGAAGACACATTGGCCTTCTTTTCACGGGGTCCTTAACTATTGAAGGTAGTAGTAAGTAGCTGGCTGAGTTTTACGAGGCTTAGGAGGTTAAGCGGAGTTTTAGCTTATTGAAAAACCTAATGTGCCTTGTGTGTGGTTAGCTAAAGGTGGAAGAAAGGGTTGAAAACAATGAGTTTCAACTTGATCATCCATAATAAAGCATCGAACTAATCAGCACATCAATAGAATTGGACAGTTGTTTCAGTTTTTCACCACTGCGGGCTAGAAACCGAAAAATGGGTGTATTTTGATCTTTGCAAGTGTGAAGTTTGTATAGTATATATAAACAAAAAAATGGCTATAGTTTGGCTTTTCGAAAACAATGCTGACCGCAAGAAAATAAACAATGACCATTGAACCACCTGAAATGGGCTTGCTGAAATATGTAAAAACAATTAACTAAAAGCCAACTCCTTGGTAACTCTCTCCCACCGTAGAATGTCACATTGCCCACAATGGGGCTCGGATTGGAAAGTTAGAGAAGGAAGTGATACCTCCTCAGTGGTGTGTAGCCTATGGAAGGTTATCTCATCAGGGACCAGCGAAGTCTTTGGGTACAGGGAAAATCTGCTTCTTGGTAATTGGGAATGGGAAGCGGGCAGGGTGACCTTCTGTTGCACGAGGATGGCGTGGTTTTGTCTTGACGGCTGACCTCGTGCGTGACCTCCTCTCAGTTAAAGGCTGTATGGCGGGTGGCAAATCCCGGCGTGGTGAGAAGGGAGTGATTTGCATCCTTGTGTGAAAATCCAGGGTGGATGAGAGATATCTTTGAATTAAGTGCGGTGATGTGTCAGGCCTTTGTTCTTTGTGGGAGCTAGAGGTGCGAGGGATCACGATGGTGACTCTTTTGGGCTATTGATGTCTGATCCCGAGGCTCCTCTGTATCTTGTGGGATGATTCGCGCTATGTCCTGCATTCCGATCACGAGAGCGAGGTGCGAGCAGGCGGGCGTGGCCACACCGTCGATAGTAAGGATGTCTCCCATGGCTTCAGCGGCGCTCGTCGTGGCTCAGGGAAAGGCCCAGATGCTCTATGTTGTTGGCGCGCTCAGGAACGGGAGGGGTATGGCCTGGTAGGAGTCGGGTTTTAATGATGAACCTTGTCCTCAAAATGAAAGGATCTCATGAAGAGCTTGGCGAGGAGTTGAACCCGATAAGCACCCGAAGTAGTGTGAGCCTCAGGATGGCTCTCTTCGGCTGCATAGTCTTTGGAGTGGAAGATGTTAGGCCGTAGTGCGTGGTCGATAAAGGCGTGCTGGACGATACCTCGGGGAGAACAAAGGCCCTCTTTGTTGCGATCTCACGGATATAACGCGAACCATCTCTACAGAGCGAGGGGTGGGACGCGTACATGGTGAGTTAGGTGGGGGCGTGGGGGAAATGGAATCACGATTCGATATCGGCGACTGTAGTGTCCCCTCGCGACCCATCGATCCGAAGTGGATAACGTGGGATGAGATGCTCTCTGATCATCATGAGTACTGGTGGGAACTCGATGACCACCGGGGTGGCGGCGCGGAGTCATAAAAGCCTCCCGGGGGTCTGTGCACTCCTCCTTGGAATCCACTTTGAGCTCGGGATGCAGGCCAAAGGTGGAAGATCGAAAATATGTCTCGCCCAGTGCACTTCTCTGATGCACATTGGTGCTGCGATGGGGCGTAGAAAGAGGGGCACGGATGATAGAAGCGAGGGGTCAGGGAAGGTCGTGGATTGGTCCATTTGGACATGTGGCGGAGAATGGGGCTCCTGTGAGCCTCAGGCCCTAGATGGCTTCGCTGGGCCAGTCTGTGGGGCCTCTCGATGGGCGCGGATCGGCGAGATGGCGAAGTATACCCGACCCTCGTGTTGTGTGCTGCGATGCAGAGCGATAAGGCAGGGCGGGGATGCAGCATTAGCTGTGGTAGGAGGAGAGCTCTGTCCAGCGGCAGGGGGCGGAGAGGAAGGGCGCGCAGGGCTGAGCGTGTCCTCCACGGGTCTGACATGCTTGGATAAGGGAGGAGGCGAGGAGAGAGGGTGGAGGATTTTACGCTGCCTTCACCTGACGAGAATGCAAAACTTATAAAAAGAATGTACAAGAGAAAATGAAGAATTTTGAGAAAGTAAGTCAGTGGGAAGTTAAGAAAGTCACAAACAAAACTAAAAATAAATCAAGAGGCAAAATTCAAATCAGGAGTCAGGTGACCCCAAGTTCTTTGTGAAATCACTCCTCTCGAAATTCAACGTTTTGATTCATGGAGGGGTCGGAGAATCTCCTTCTTGTCTGCTGTGTGTTGTATTGCATAGGGTTTGCGCGCTGCCCATTAACCTTGAACACCTGGCGTCTTTGGAATTAAGAAGATCCAGCTAATCATTTGGTAGACTTGATGAATGATGAATGGGCCGATCCGCGCCCGACGAGCTTTCGAGAAAAATGTGGAGCTTTAGAGTCCGCAGGTAACACTTGGTCTCCTTGTTTATGAAATTTTTCGCAGTATCGATTGATCATGCCACTTTTAACTTATCTTTGCAATTTTAAATTGAAGTAGGCATCATTCCTCAGTTAACTTCCCGGCTTCGTTTGATGATATCGAAACCCAGCACACCGGCCCAGCTGCGCACATATCAAGACCGGTGTCTTTCTTGCCCGGTATGCCTTGTACTTTCGATTTCCCGCAGGCGGGTGGCATGCCTTGCCGTAAACTAGGCGATAAGGGACATGCGAGGATGGTTTGTAGGGCATTACGTATGCCCACAAAGAAGTCCGGCAACGGGGCACGATCGCACCGGTTAGAGTTCACCACTTTCATTAGTAATTTCTTCATTTCCCTATTGGCTACCAGCTCGACACGGCCCTTTGACGTGAGGTGGTATGGGGTGGCTACTTTATGTGACACCGTACTTGAGTGAGGCTCTCAGGTTTGTTGTAGAAATCACGAGCCTGCATCACTAATTATGGATTTGGATTTAATCTGGAAGTATGTTCACTTTTAAGAATTCAGTACCACCACAGCGTGCAACTGCTCTGAATTTGCTTGAGCTCCTCAAAGTAAGTGTGGAAGGAGGGATGGTAAGCTGTGATGGGTGCCCATACGTGAATGGATTGACTACGGAATCGGGTTTAAAGGCATCATGTGGCGCGAGAAATTTTACTGACCTTTGGCATTTGTCGCATTCCTTCACGCATGGTATGGGCATCGCCCGAAAGAGAGGGCTGATGAAATCGAGGCAAGTAGCACCTTCTGCGCGGGTTTTCTGGGAAGCCAAAATGGCACTCGCATGCATTCTCTGCGGCGCATTTGGGTATTTCCTTGTTCGCTGCAGCCCGAGGCACATCTCCCGATTATCTGGTCGGCCACGGTGTTATACGAAAGGTTCTTCCCGATAATAGAATTGAATTTTTGCGAAGAACTTCTTGTCTTGTGCTTTCAATTCTTTGGTAGCTCACATTGTCGAATGGTGTGATGTGGGCATACGAGTGTCTTCGACTTGGAGGCGGGGACTCCTTAGGGGAACTCATCGTTAATTTGGAGGGTTGTGAGTGTTGTGTGCTATTGTTAATCTCGAGGTGGCGACAACATTTTTCCACACCTTTTGTCACGATCTGAGGTTGAACTCTTGCAGCAGGAGAACCCATCTAATAAGCCTAGCCTTAGCATTTTGTTTACGGTGACGGTGCTGAGTCACAGATGATCGAGTGAATATGATTGTATCTAAGACCACGACGAAAACGCGATAGCTCGAAAGAAACTTATCTAGGCATAGACCATTCAGCGTGACTCGCACCTGCGTGGTTTGTAATTCCTCGTGCCTCATTCGATGTCTTGCTTGCATAATAGACCACACGGAAACTCCTCCTTCCCTTTGCGAGGCGCACGTGGTGAGATCGCTTGCGTGCGCATCACCTGAAAGTGGCGCGATTGGGGCCCTCACTCAGTGCGATGGTTAAATAGGCCTTGAGCTTTCGTCAAAGCTCTTTTGGCGATCTGCATACGATTGAGTGCCCGAAAAGTCACGATTTTGAACCTATTCGAGGATAGGTTTTGGGTGCTTTTGCGCACTAATCATGCTCCGATTAAGCAAATTGATATTATGCGGGTCCATTTAGTTCCACTAATATCTTCATTTCGAGCTTGTTTTGGTGATTTTGTGGGTTTTGCGTACCTCGGCCAGCGTGTTTAAGTTGATGACAATATATGTCTTAGAGATCTTTGAAACAAGGTGTTTTTCAACCATCAAAATAAAACTGGTGTGGAATTGAAGGCAATGTGATGAAGAAAGAGTCGCGGAGTGGAATGCGGTGGCAAACGGTGAAGCGAAGCAATTCGAGGTACGCTATGATTAACATTTAAATAGGATGCGAAAATTTCGCAATCATAGCGAAAATTTAGCAATACTAGCGAAATTGAAAGTAAGCTAGGCTAGCGAAATTTAAGCTAATAGCAAATTCACTATGCTGAAATTAACTTGAATTTCATTTATCTCATAATTCGGCTAGTGCGAAATTTAAGCTAACTAGCGAAATTCAGCACATTGATAGCAAAATTTTCCAATTTCGCTATCTCTGTGTAATTTTGCTAGGCTGAAATTTAAACTAAGTATAGCTATTGGAAACTAAGCGAAATTCTCTCTGCTAGCGAAAATCCTTTGTCATTTTTGTGTAATTGATCCCAAACGACTATGTTTTGGTGTATTACCACCTTGTCCCTCTTGTAAACCAATATTTTAGGCATTCTTGTATTTTCACACTTTGGGTGGGTATATAAACCAGCTCGTCTTTGTAACCACTAATGACTTTTTGCATTTCAATACATTTCCTTGACTTTCATTTAGGACTCTGTTTAGCTCTCTTCTCTCTCCTCTTTCTTTCATTTTCTATTTCCTTAAACCACCCCCCTTGAGGATAATGACTCTCAAGGGATGTAGCTAAGCCTCATAGCCTTGAAGAGGAAGGTTGCTAGCTTGGTTTTAGAGGTACAACTGCGGGTGTTCTCATGTTTTGAATGCTACGGGTGATGTATTTATGGTTCCCCGACTTTCTAATCTGGGATTAATACCGTTTTAATGTCATTGCTTTGGTCGATACTTGCCATGCTTTGAAGTCACGATTACATACTTATTGTTAGATGCCGATATTCATAAATAGCCTTCTGATATTGAGTGCTAGGGTTTCAAGCGAAAGGAAATTTGTGAATGCATAATACTGTGTTGACTTTCGAATAGAATTGGTTAGGGTTAGGTTTATAGCTAAACAAAGAATCGGTTATGGCTTGACTATATGTCACTTGCCATGGCATGAGGATATAACAGGACAACGCATAACCCCCGTGTTATCAAGTGTGACTGCATTCAGCCCGAGGTTACCATTTCACACTTTATTTTCAGCCATTACGATTAGTCGATAAACAAACAGCTTCCCTTTGTTTTAAAGGCAAATCCACGAGAAATCGATCAAAAAGCCTCACCATTTCAAACAACGATGCGAGTCATTAGGTAGGATGAAAACCGTCCGTGTTGACCTGGCCGCGTATCTTTGCGTGCTTGACTACGGCGTGGAGAACATAGGAAACAAATTTTGTTGATTAAAGCTGCCCTGCATTAAGCACGAATCAATCCCGAATGAATTTGGAATCTTTCGGCCGGTTGTAAGAACAGCAATTTTGAGAAGTCCATGATGAACCTCCTATAGAAGCCTGCATGCCCTAAGAATTGTCTTATACTCTTGACATTTGTGGGGGAGGGCAGTTTGGAAATCAAATCAATTTTTGCCTTGTCAACTTCGATCCCTTTTTCTAAAATAATATGCCCCAGCACAATTCCTTGGTTGACCATAAAATGGCATTTTTCCCAGTTCAATACCAAGTTTTTCTCTATGCACCTGTGCGAAACGGTTCAGAGTTGATCGGGCGTGTAAAGCTCCCTGTAGGCTGGCAATGTCATCATGTAAACCTCCATGTCACGGCTACCACCCGACTTCCGTGAAGATCTTGAGCATACATCGCTGAAATGTGGCAGGGGCATTACACAGGCCAAAGGGCATTCTCCTGTATGCATACGTGCCAAATGGGCATGTGAAGGTGGTATTTTCTTGGTCTTCTGCAACAATTTCAATTTGAAAATATCCTGAATAGCCATCCAGGAAGCAGTAGAAGGGGTGACTAGAAATCCTTTTAAGAAGCTAATCCATGAAGGGTAGAGGGAAGTGATCCTTCCTTGTCACTTCATTTTGTCTTCTATAATCGATACATACCCTCCAAACTGTGGTAAGGCGGGTGGGCATCTCCTCTCCCTTTTCCATTATGCGTAGTTGTTACTGATTTCTTGGAAGCCTGACTGGGTTGGACTCACCAGTCTTTATTGTTGCATGGGATTAGATGATGCCGACTGCTTGACTTTAGGACTCTGCCCCCAACCGCTACCCGCATGTGGGGATTCGTCTTCTGGCGTTGCCCTTGTTGTTTCTCCTCAGTAGATGTGATGGGTTTCATTGCTCATTGCTCACTTCGGACTCAGTAATCTTCCACCCCAGAGACTACTTGTTCTCCCCCGAGGATGTGCGTGAGCACTTTCCTGAGGCGGCGGGGGAGGAAATGACAATTAGGCCTTGCTCACGCTCTTCTAGAAATAGACATATTTTAATTCCACAAGCAAAGGTTTAAGCTTCCCAATTTAAAGTTCAGGTTCCTTCCTCGATTATCAATGAAATTTGCTTTCTTTTTCTCCATTGCCCTGCACAAGTTTCCTTGTCATGGGCTTCTTGCTTTGCTTCTTACGAACACTCAGCCAGTTCTTGATCATCGAAATCTTTTGCATCCTCTGCTAAGTCCGAACTTTATTACCACAGATTGTCGTGATGATCTGACCTAACCTGGGCTATCTTGCATGGTTCTGCGTGTGCTTTTTATGCTTTGGAAGATGTTGAGTTCTAGGGGTCTGTGTTTTAGAAGGTGAGTTTGCATAACACCATTTCGTGATTGATAATCGCGTGGAGGTGGCGAATGGTCTCCACAGGATGATAGGCACATAGTTGGCCCTATTGGGTGATTTGTATCGAAATCTGACAAAATCTCTTTGGATAGTAAATTTGTCACTTGAATGAAGAACATCTTCCCGCATCTTGCCCCAGTATCTTGATGGATCTATCTGCGAACGATGTGATGGAAGTGGGCTTTAGTTCTCCCGACATTTTGCTTGTACACTTCAGTGAGGAGAGATTTACACTTGCACCCAGGCCAATGGTGCTTTTCTGCACGGTCGCATCGGTGTTAGCTGAATGAATGGGTGACCGGATCTTTCACTTCTATTTGAATCTTACTGGATGATGCCCGTGGCTTTGTTAGTTCGGGAGGAGTATATATTTGGCCATTGTTTTCCTCACTAACCCTTTTGCAGTCATGAAATTCCCAACATCAGTGGGATTGTTTGTCATCTGAAGCGGGGATATTTGACTTTCACCATCAGTGCCTGACATGTTTCAGTGGCAGTTCAGATGTTTTTCTTAGCTACCATTGCCAGGAAAAGGATGGGACATCTTTCTTTTTCGCGTTGGATCTCTGTGCCTCTCCCAGTTTAGTCCTCTTCAGCTGCAGACCTTGTTCTACACTTAGATCTTTGGGCCTGTTTTGAACTCCTTTCACTGCCTGGGTGGTGTTATACTTTGTCAGTCACTGAGTTTGTGACTCATTGGAGAGGAGCCTAAGTGTGGATCCCACAGGTTAGTTGTGTCTACGGAGAATTTCCCTTTTCTGCTTTTCTTCTTAGTTGGATAGTCTTGAGATTGAATACGCCAGGTTATCATTTAAATTAGAATCACTTTGGAACCCGTCTATCTTTTTGTTTAGTGTGCTTTCCACAGATATCGATTACATGAGCCAATTGTGACAGTTCCCTTTTGCTGTTCCCAAAATCACCTACCTTGCCGAATTTTAAAATAGCTTGTTCAACGAGGGGATGAGGATGTTGGTGGTTGTGGTTGAGATGAGAACAGTTATGCGGCACGGGGGCATATAAGCGGGGGATTTGGCTAGGGTGGGGTTGGTTTCCTCGATTGGGATTATATGTATTGCTTCATATGGGGCATTGGGTGGAGGTTTGCGCTGACAAAATTGGCGATGGAGACTATCTCTCTTCTTTATTTGGAATGGTAGGACCTTTACTCACCCAGATGCTGGGATTGACGACAAACCAGGCATAACGGCACAATAGAGGACTTGAGTCCTTACAGGCTGTGTAGTCTTTGACCAGGTTCTTGCACTCCCAACCAGGTGGATAGGCAGCGATTCCATGTCTTGGAGTGAGTACATGCCTCACATGAGGCCCAGATGCGAGGCCTGTTCTTTACGCTACAGGGTTAGGCTCATCCCATGCCTTAGAGGTCTCTTCTACATAACTCAGAAAATCCATGACTTCTTCAGGATTTTTACTAAGGAAGTCCCTCACACATGGTTTTCTAATGGCCTTCATGAGGACGTCCCATCATAAAGTGGATTCACGGCATCCATGTCAAGCCGTGGTGAGGATAGGCAGCGATGGTCTCCATATCCTCTTCAAGCCTTTGTTAGAATTTCTCATTATCATGAAATTTCTGAATGTATAAATACGCCTCTTCAAAAATTTATTGGTCTAATGTGCCGCTAGAAGGAACTTCTTCAAAAGCTCTACTGTGGGTTTGCCCAATTCACGATAGTTCTTAGCCTTAGAGATTAAGTGAATCTTAGCCTTGTCTTTGAGGGTTTAAAGGAAGGGCTTTGACCGGCTTGACTATGTTGTTTTACCACTCATGAAAGTTGTGTGAAACTTCCTCAAAATCTCACGATGTGTGTGTATGGATTTTCATTTTCATACCATGGAAGACCGAGGAGTAGGGCACGAGATAAGGCAGCGGTCACGCCTGAGTGGAGAATCTGACCGCATGAAGTCGCACTCACCGCGCCAGTGGGTGTATATGGTCCCTCATTGACTTGTATGCATTGGGATTCTTTTGGACCCCCTGTTGGCTCTCTTGTTCTTGATGTGAACCAAATGCATTCGATGTTTAGGCTAAGCTACAACCGCATCACGTAGGACATTGGTTCTCTCTAATGCACTGCCGGTGTTCACATCGAGATTGCATAAAGTCTGCGAAAGCGACCCTGAAGACCACTGACCTGAAAACAAAGCGGAGACTACTAGAAATCTTCTTAATTAGGCTAAAAAAAATATAAATAAGAAATTTGAGTATGGACAGTATAAAAATTAAATCAGCTTGTGATGGCTTCTTTAGAAATAAAAGTAAAAGAAAAAATGTTTGGGTTACAGTACTTATGATAGAGATCCTGAAGTTCAACAATTCATCACTTGCACTAAGGCACCATCCCCGGCAACAGCGCCATTTGATTCGTGCCACAGTAGGTGTGCTGGAATCAACAAAATTTATAACCTAAAACTCCTATCGTAGCCTAGCTCACTGCGATATGACAGCTCCCAGGTCGAACACGAGGATAGGTTTTCTTCGTGTAAATGATTTTCACGGTTAGAAAGCTTAAAGGTGAATTCAATTTGGATTTGGGGTTTTAGTAAAAACAGTGAGAGTTGGTGATTTATAGATTGAAAATAAAATGAAGTAAAATGTGACAAAGAACTCCTTGAAGCATTCGGCTACTGGGGTTGAGGTCACAAGAGACGATTAAGAAGGTTCTCGGGTCACTCTTCCCTCGCGTTAAGGAGGATGACTTATAGTCATTTCCCGAAGCGGATCTTCATTTAGCTATCAAGCGAACCTAATAATTTTCCTTCCCAAAATGGCATTTAATGAGCATAAATGCTCCCGGGTGGTGCAAAAACATCATCCACCCCAAAAATCACCTACGATGGCGATAGAAGGCGACTAATGATCTGAGTGGATGCACAACAATAAGCATCCACTTTGAACCCTAAAACACCCAGCCACGGGTTAATCAAAGGTACATTTAAGAGATTTTAACCTAGAGTGAGAGATGGAAACATAAATACGTAAATGCTTGCATTAAGCACATGAAACCCAGTCGAACACCTCGAAACCACTATTGTCATCTCCTCTTCAAAGGATGGAGGGGTTTAGCATGACTCATCTCTTCGAGTTATCATCCTCGAGGGTGTTTGAAACTTAGAGAAAATAAATAAATGAAAAGCAAAGAAAATCTGAAAAGAATTTGGAGAACTACGGTGCTTTGTTTTTCACGAAGCGAGTAAAGAAGTTGGCAATTCTCACAAGGTTTGAGCTTATATACAGAGCTCCAAATGAGGTAAAATACCAACATACCCTCAAAAGGCATTATCTGAGGAGGCAAAAGTGGCAAAAGAAAAAAAATACCAAAAAGTCAAAATATGGAGGAATGAAAATTTTGCATTGGCAAGAAATTCCAGCACGAGTTCTTAAAACTTTATGACTCATCTTGTTCTTCTTTTACTCCTCTTGCCAGTTTAAATCTGTATAATTGGGTTTTGACTCAGATTAAATTAAATTAGCAGATCGACTCAACAAATTTAGTATAAATAAACATAAAAACCACAAAATTAGCCACAAAATGCATTCAATTAGAGCATGTTGGGGACCTTGTGGCAAATGGGTTAAGATACATTGATTAGTACCCTGAAAAAGAAGTGCTCAAAACATAATGATGAAACTTTAAAAATATGCTTTTAGGCACTATCAGTGCCAATCGGGAGAAATTCATACAATGAACCTCTACCATTATCTGACCCGATCAACGTCTTGAAGGCGATAGACTCTCCCTGTCACACCGCTACTAGCGTGATTGTCTTAGGCCACCCACATAAACCCCGGTAGTTACTTGCGTAGTAGAATCTGTGAAGCGAAGCGTGTTGCTTACTAAAACCATTGTAAAATTTTGTTTCTAAAACATGATTTTCTATAAATTGGCGACCTGCAGACAGTATGGGACATCTCAAAACATTATATCAGTTTACACTTTTCATCTGTGTCGCCTGATCTTTCAAAAAATATCGGAGGGGCATTAAGACTTTCCTGAAAACAAAACTATGTACATTACATATGTATAGGCTATTACAAATTCAAGAAGTATTTTATTACCTGAAGTTATTTGTGTAGCTTGTTTACAAAAGTCGGGGAGAATCTAATATCTTTCAGCGTCCGCGTCTGTATCATGAAAATGGTTTTAAACTGGAAAATAATATGGCTGAGCAGAGCTCGTTGGTCTGTCCTTTATCACAATGTTGCTTTTACGAAAATATCTAAAGCGTAAAACTATATTTTGAAGACATTTTTCCGGAAACCTTCTTGCTTTGCTTTTAAAAGTTTACAAACTTTTCATACTTGCTCTTTAACAAACTTTCTTTCTTTAAGTTTACAAAAACTTTGTGTACTTGTTTGCTTGCGTTAACTGCTTTTCTTTAGTTTATAAAACTTTTCATAAACCTTTTGCTTGCTTGCTTTACATTGCTTTAAGTTTATAAAACTTTTCATAAGCCTTGTGGCTTACGGGCTTTAAGCTTACAGCACAAAAGTTTATAAAACTTTTCATAAATCTGAGCACGGGCTTAATGGCTTGCTTTAAAAATTTATAAAACTTTTCATAAACACGGGAGCCTGGGCTCGACCGTGCACTAGTGGTTGATTTCAAAACTGTATGGAAAATGTTTATAAATCAAGATCAACCACTAGAGGCCTTTCTTACAGCACATTTGGCACTTACTAGTAAACACGGAGCACAGGCTTTGGCCGTCTTGGTGGGAAGGACGGGTCCGCGTCACTAGGTGGAAGGCGCTAGCTCAATTCCACTATTAAATATGGTGGAATGACCATGATCTAGTCACCATAATCTAGCTAGCCGCGCTAACCATATCACTCTGAGTACGTGCCACGATCTCCTTTAAATCTTGTGATGCATGAGCTAAGTTTGCGGCCAGGGCCAATCCCAAATCGTGAAATGATCATCTTAAACACCACCGCGCACGTCACGAAGCTCTACGTGGTGTATGCTGGCTTAAAACTGAGATTTTCGTTGAGCTGTTTTATAAAAATACTTTTGTTTGCTTGCTTGCTTGCTCTTTGAAATATGGTTTTACAGCTCAGCCATTTAACGCTTCTTTTAAAAGTATGGTTTGAATGCGTAAGCCATTCTTGTTTACTTTTACATATGGTTTAAATCAAAATAGTATTTGTAAAACTCATTGCTTGTTTCTTTTTGAAAATATGGTTTTACAATCAAAACCATTAAATATCAGCGTAAACCGGTTTTATATGTCTGTTAGTATTTGAAAAATAGGTTTGAAACGCTCCTTATTTTGTTTTTAAAACTTGGCGGCTGCAACTTTCACTTTCTTAAGCTCTGCAAGCGATCTGGCGAAAACGTGTCGCTGCATTATAAGCGTAAACTTAATGTACTTCACCATAAAGTCACTTTAGATCCATGACATTCACGTATAAGCGAATGAACAAATTACCTTGAGCACGAAGCCTGCAACAAAAAAACCCACTCATTTTGGCAAACTTTTTTCCAATAATACTCTCTGGACTTTATTACCCAAAAATTATTCAAACGGTCTTCAAAAATTATGAAACTATCCAGATCAGTCATTTATATATCAGGTATTCTTTAAATTTTCAATTTAAAAATTCCTTCTCTAAGGCCTCAACCACATAACCTGATTCTGACTGTTTTTTGATGCCAAATTAGTTTAGCTCACGGAATCACCCTCTTTTGGTATCCTTGATTTCTGGGGTCTTAACCATAAATTGGAAGTAGTGGTTTCTTCACTCATTTGGTATGGTTCTAAGGTTTTGCTACTCAGTGGAATCGTTCAATTTGGATCACAAAACTCAAATTGTGTGTTTACATCTAGATTACTCAAATTGGCATAACAGAATCTGTACATAGCTCCACTTTGAAAAATTTATGGGAACTTTGGGGTTACAATTTTCATGCGCTTCAGCCGAATTAACTTATTCCACAGAGTATCTTTTTACCATAATTTTGAATCCTCAATTTGGATGAGTGAAAACCACTTATGGCTAAAACACTACAGCAATCTGCAACAGGCATAACCGGTGGCTGCAGGGCTCAGCGCGCTGTGTGTTGGGGCACTTGGGATTTACAATTTTCTCTTGGTGCTTACATCGTTGTGGCCTTATCTCTTATGGTTCTTTACCAATTAGAATCAATTTATTTGGATGATTATAAGCTTGTCTATGGCCAAAGCAAAGAACATGGGTTTTTCTTAGAATTTTTTGACAGCGTTTAACAAAAGCGCAGCGTTCTCCTTTTACAACCATTCTATAAACCAACATGGAGGTTAAAACACACCTAACCTTGTATTGGTGGTTTGGGCTCTTATATACCAAACCACACAGGTAAAAATCCAAGGTAATGCGGTCGGCGATTAATGCTTATAAATGGGAGGATTCCATGTTCAATCTTTGTAAGCGGGGTTTGAGCTTGAAGGATTAAGGGTTGGGGTGAGTGCAAGCTGAAAAGGAATATCTCAGTGAACACGCAAACACGCTGACGCCCCCAGACGTCAAAATCACGCTTGATCCCATCTGAAAACATACCTTTGTTCTTCTCCTTCTTCTTCTTCCTCTTTTTCCCTTCTTCCTCTCTTAACTTCTCCTTTTCTCCTCCAACCGTGAAGCCCCAACCAAAAATAGGCCAAAAATGAAATTTGTTTGTCTGCATTATACTTTCTCTCTCTGATTTGGCTTAATTAAAAATAGGTCCTCAATCACTTGAATATTCTTACGTCAAACTTTTGTTATTTCCCAAATGGCATACACTCTTCTCATTTATGACTTTCATCTCCTTTTTAGTAATTCTGTTTTACCGCCACGATTCTATTACAAATTCGGGTTCGATCAATTTATCATTTCTATGCATCCTTAAAACTACTTAAAAAATATTACAATGGCACTTACGTAATTAAGAAAATCTTTTGATACTGGCATATGCGCCCTAAATTTTACCGTCTTAGTACACCCTCTCGGGGCAGTGTTACAATCGTCATCGACCTCGACCTTCGGGGGTCTATTGACACGCGATCTCCGACACCCGTGTCTGAAAATCTCACCTGGAATGACGAAACCGCTTATTGAACTTGGAGTCGGTGATGATCTCTCGACAAGCGTAAAACAATGCCTCCCAGTGATATTTCGTACTCCCACTACGGTGGAAGTAGATCAAATATCATCCCGAAGACTAGGCAGGCTGATCTAGATAGGTTGGAACACCTATGCATGGAGTCACGTGAATCTTTCTTTGGTGCATTAAATCGATCAAAGGCATCGCGTAAACTCAAAGTGCCCATCTTGGCGTCCTGCTTATTTGTCTTGAGATATCTGTCTCCTAGCCTGAGTTGATGTGTAGCCAGTCACGAAGGGTCTATCTTGAGTGGGGCTGCGCTCCCTCTCAGCAGCCAAACAAGTCATCAATCACCAATGATGAGTATGGGGTGCCAGTAGTAACCACATTGGCCCATCATGTCAATGCACAGTCGAGAGTCTTGTCTAGCACAACCCATAAACCAGGCTGGGAGCGCCTCGTGGTGAAGTGCTCAGTCTAGTCAGCCTTACCACCATGTGCTGCTGTGCAGCTGGCTGGACTCGAGTTCCTCTGACTTCAGCTGGTGCCATCTATGCGGAGTATGGGATGGGGCGTGTGCCGAGGTGTAGCTTCGATACAAAGTCTGGGCCCTCTGCGGGAGGCAATCCGTTACTTCATCTGGAAAAAACAGCCCATCATACTCGTGGAGCTCTTTCAGTGAATCTAAGAGAATCGGATCTCACTCGATCCTCCGAGGTGAAACTGTATGACACTTGTCTGACACTGGACTCATGCTGTTTTGGGGTAAATCATATCATGCTTGTCCACACTGAGCCTGCCTGAGTATCTGATCACATGTGGTGAGCCCAAAACCCTCAGCTCCTGATCGATAACGACTCTGTAGCAGCCAGGCTGATCATCCCAGATGACGTCGAACCGATATCCGCGGCCCTTAGGTCCCTTATGGGTAGAATCCGAGATCTTCCTTTCATGACCACAACCTCTCATCCCCCATCACCAGCGCAATCCTGGGGGAACTCACATCCCCTGAGGCTCTCAGGCCTGACCTCACAGCCAAACTCTATCCCGGCGATGCAGCAATGAATGAATCAAACACCCTTAATCAAATAACACTCCACTTTACTTAGGCGAGATAATGACATGCTATGGCGAAGTGATCACAGTGGCTTCAGTAGGTGGTGTGATGCGTGGGCTCATGAACCCTAACGTCTACGCTTGTGGGCTCGTCTCGCCTCGGCCCATGGCTGGCCTCTCGGCCTGCACAGTATGCAGGGGAGGTGCACCGTCAGCTGCTCAGCCCAGTCACCTGGCTCCTACGCTTTGTACGGATGTGGAGGAATGAGCCCCATGTCTCTCTTGTTCAGCATTGTTGCGGGACTGCGTCGCAGCCTTTGCGAAGGATCCACTGTCTGTGAGGCTGATCGCCTCATATGTCAGAACATACTTGATAGAAGTAGCACACCATGCCTTGGCTGATAGGCAACTCGTCATCCACTGGCTGGGATGGCCCCAGCTCACGAGCCGTGAACTAGAAGCCCTCGATAACCGAGAACTAGAAGAAGAGTGACTCACTCACTTCTCCTTACTGTTTGCATCCGGAGTGCCAGAGCATCCTTGATCTCTCTCTATGGTCGAGGCGGTCCCAGCATATAGAGTGTAAGTAGCGAAGTCCTGATCACACTTAGAATGAATGACTTCGGCCCATTCTCAAATCTCGAGCCTTGGCCGTATGCGTGGCCGCGTCAGTGCATCTATCAAAGCGGTAGCTCAGTGAGATCTGCCACATCTTCAAAATTGTGGTCAGTTGTCCACACTGCCCAGGCTCAGAGCTCCTAAGCATGGCGTGACGGTGTCAGGAAAATAGTTGCCGTAGAAAATCTTCAGATCATAAGTCATTGCCTCACAGATCTCTGAGGTCTTTACCAGTTCCACCGTACTTGGCCTCGCTGCTCTAGGCTGGAATCATTTGGTCCCCGATCTGGTCGTGTCGGAGGCCCGATCTCGTAACTCCGATGCCTGGCCTGCATGAACCAATGGTGCACTTGCGTCGGATCTCCTCTGTGAGTCGGAGGATGTGCTTTGAACCTTTGGAGGTTACTGGACCTCCACGGCTACTGTTGCACTAGCACATTGCAATGGCGGCGGTACGCGATCTCTGACCTCGTGAGGCCGGTGGTCGAATATTAGTGGTGTAGCTGGCACCTCGTGGGCGACCTCACCAGTCTGCGCCCTCGACTAACACTACGCATGGCGAATGTCAGCGAAGTTAGTTTCAATGTTTATCTCGGAAGGTATATCTGACCTTGAGACACTGTTACATACTAAAAAACATTTCATACATAATGTCCATGCATTCATAGATAATGCAAGACAATAAGTTCATATATTAAATCATATTTAACAAAAAAAAATTATTTTATTTTATTTCATTTCAAAAAATTTATTTTATTTTATTTTATTTTTTTGAACACCTCGTGAACAGTGCTCATGAACATTGTTCATGAACGATTAATCTGAAGCAGTGTTCATGAAGCAGTGTCTAAACAATGACTCGAACGGTGTCTGAGTCAAAAGGCGGGATTGAGTGCCGCGGGATGCACGCGAGGCCATGGCCCCAGGCCGTAGTGTCGTGGCACACCGCCCCGGTCATATCGTGGCTCCCCGGTGTATCGTGGTTGTCGTGGCGCATGGGCGCCGTGTCGCGAGAAGCCGCGCCAGCGGGCGGGCGCTGTGGCGCCTGAGATCTGCGCGTGTCGGGCACTCGGTAGGTGTCGCGGAGCCTCTTGGCGTGTCGCGGGGAGCCTCTCGGCCAGATGTCGTGACTACTGTGTGTGCTTGGCGAGCCGCGCCTAACTGGCCTTGACGTCGTGTCGCAAGCCTCCTCGTAGCCACGGCCAAATATCGTTCTGCGCAGTGTAGTGTCATGGACCTTCTTTGCATGCTGAGCACCGCTATGTCCGCAATCCTGACCTGTTATCGTGACCAGTTGGAAAATGAGGCGGTAGCCCATCGATCTTTGCATTTTTTTCTCTTTTATTTGGTTTTTTTTCACTCATTTTTTCATTTTTGTTCCACCTACTAGAAGACCCTGATATATATATATATATATATATTATTATTATTTTCATTTGGTAGAACTTTAAAATATTTATTTCGATTTTTTTTTCTGTATTACACCTTTGTAAAACCTCAAAAAAAAATTTCTCAACTTATATTTTTTATTCCTCAGGTAGCCTCCTTGCTCTCCATAGATCTGATAACTAGACCCGCTATGATTAAATGCAGCCCTCCAAAATTTTATGAGTTAAATTTTAACCCATTTTTCTTATGCAAAAACTAGAATTATTTTTCAGAATTTCACAAAACCCAATCTGTTCTTGTTCAGAACTGGAGCTACTGTCCAGAAAATATATATATATATATTTGTTCAGTGAGACCATTTGCCCAAAAATTCTCAAGCCGACTGAAGCCTCAGCTTAAGGTTTGTTTTCTCGCCGCAATATTCTTTCTCTGTCTACTCACCAAACATAAGCTTCTGTACTTATACTGACACACAGTTGATCACACATCACATTTCAGAATTCATCAAAATGCACGGGATGCATGATCTAACTGTTTCCGTCGAGTCACTGGAGTGTCATTATCACCAACTTATTGATACTAAGCTATACTTTAGTATCCCGGGCATTAAATTTCACAGGTATTTATAGCACAAGCTGTCTGCGAGGGTGGCGCCCCCGTTTCAGGTCTAGTTGTGACCGTCGGCCGCTACGGAATACTCGTGGATGTCGGGTAACGACGCTCCACGAGAAAGTGGAAATGAAATGCCCGGCTGTAGGGCGCTACCGAAAATATAACACATCCCGATCACATGGCAACATTAAGATATTTTATAAAGACCACACTTAGGGTCCATATCTGGTCGTAAATAAAATGGACACTTGGTTGCTTTATCAATACTACTTAAAATATGTCATTAAGTATATTCGTAGTTCCGAGTTAATAAATCCACTAACTAATTAAAACATATATTAAAATTTAGAGTTTTAATACATGTTATACAAATTTGAGTCGAACAGCGAAGTCGAACTTTTCTTTTAAACGCGACTCTGGCGTGGCGACAATCCTCTTTATCTGCTCCTTTGTATGCGAAATAGTGATCCGCCGGCGGGGTGAAGCGTGCCCGATAGTGATAATTTCTAAATGTGATTTTCCTGCTTTTTCAAGGTACGCGTAATATTGTGACAATCCTGCTGCTTCAAGCAAATACATGATCACTCTTGAGATGTCATGCGATCCATTGTCTCTCGAGTCCTCACCAGGCTCCTCGCATCACAAAGCAGAATCTTGGGTAAAATGCGGTTTAGTAAAACGTTGCAGCATCTTGTAAATTAGAGTAAATACTAAGTGGACTTCTTGATGAATTGGATAAATTTCAAAACAATCGTAGATTAAATTACTCCAGAGATGGCTTGTGGACCACTACTCGAAATTCTTCGAAAAATCTTCCTTTGAGAATTCGCTTTCCCTGACAGGTTTCATTTTAACGATTTCGGTAATAAATTACATTCGCACACTTATTGTTCTAGAGATGTAGGTGCATATGGAATGCATTATGGAATTCGAGCAATTTAACTCTTGCTGTCTTTAACATGTATATTCCTTATGATTAATCAGTAAAATATTATTATTCAGTGTCAATAACCACAAAAATTAGCTCACATAGGCTAATAGCAAATCAAGCAATTGATTTGAATTGCAACCCAAACCTGAAAATCACGTGAACGGTGAAACCTGGTTAGTAGCATTCATGACCCACCTGAGTTGGAGTTTCTTCGCTAAGTCAAAGGTTTGAAGCCAAGAAAACAAACGTTCAGAGCTCCGACAAATCCCAATCCGTAAGTGGCTCTTAACGAAAGAATAATAAAGTAGGAAAAGATCATGCATTTTGGGTTCGAAACTCCATCCGTCGGTCTTGGCGGCGTGGCGCCGGCCGTGAATGAACTATTCAACAGGTCGGTGGCGATCGACGGGAAATCGCGAGAGAGTCACCGCCTCTCTGCAAAATCACAAGCCTGCTCCTTTGCGATTTGTACTCCCTGCTTATACGTTTTCTTGAATTGAAGAAGAAAACTATTAAATCTTTGTCTTGTCGTTTAAGCTTTCAAAATTGTTGTGTCCTTAGTTTGGATTTTTTGTGGCGTATTGAAACTAATCGTCGTTAAGTAAATCCTATCGCTAATCGTCTGGCGCGTGTATCGCGTGGTCATCACCGTGGAGTGACTTTTGTCGCGTCGCGTGTCTCTCATGGCCAGTTTCTGGCGCTAGAGCTGATCTTGTGAAAACGTGAGTGAATGTGAAGATTTGGCGACGATGACGTGTGGTAGATTTGAGACGGTCCAGGCGGTGAAATCAGTTCGTCATCGAATCTGAAAATTTTGGTTTTGTGCGAAATTACTATTTCACTTTACGTAAAATTAGAATTTTCAGTTTACGAACTAATCGGCAAACCGCTTCTTCAAATCTAGATTAAGGAGTTCTACGATTAGGAAGCTTGAGAGAAAGCGAAGAATCCCGATGAATAAAATGTATTATTTTATTTCTTTTATTTTTATACAAGGCTTATAATGAATTTATAAATCTTGCCCTTAAAAATTTCACTTGTTGCCTTTTTTTTACGAGGATTACATCCTCCCCCTTCTAATAAAGTTTAATCTCTAAATTTGACATACCGTATAAAAATAGTTGAGGATCGGCACATCTCATTAAAATCTCCCCAACTCCGATAAAACCTGGATATGTGTTAAATCAGTTAGGCGGCCTACTTAGCTTGTGTCAGCGTCGTGGACCTTATCCATCCAGCATCTACAATTTGAATGGTCTCTTAAGTAGGTCAGTCTGCTCAAAAATCTTAATAGGTTCGGCTAAGCGTGAAAGGGTGAAAAACATACTTCTTAGGTTAAAAATATGAAAAGCATTATAAAGCAGCGTCTTGTGATGCTCTTCTATAAGTCAGCAGGGCGCTCTCTCCCCAATATCTCGAAAGGACCCACAAAACGAGGACTAGGTTTCCCTTTACTCTCAAATCTCATCATGGGCTTCATACGTGAAACCTTTAAGAAAACGTGGTCACCTACCGCAAACTCCAAATCTCACCTACGGTTATTAGCATAGCTTTTTTTTCTACTTTGAGTTGTCTTTAGTCTTTATTTGATCAAGGCCATCTTTAAAAAAATGGTTTTTTAAATTTTTTAGAAATTAAATAAAATGATTGATTAAAAAAAATTAAGAAAATGATTTTTTATTTTTATTTTTTAGAAACAAAAGAAAAATGATTCTTGAATTTTTAAAAGTTAGAAAATGATTTTTTTAAATTGTAACATTAAATAAAATAATTTTTTGACTTCTTTTTCTTATAGCCTAATCACTTCTTAATATAATGTACAGTAAAATAATTTTTGACTTCTTGAGGTTAGAAAATGATTTTTTGATTTATTTTAGGATTAAAAAAAAAAAGGAACTTTGATTTTTTTTAAATATTTGAATTTATAAAAAAAATATGAAAGAATGGAAATTTTGTTTTTGAAAATCAAAGAAAATGAAATCAGATTTTATAAAATTTGAAAGAAATTAATAAATTGTACGACTCTAAGAATAATAATAATAATAATAATAATAATAATATTTATTTTGAAAGTTAGAATTAAAGAAAATCTAAATTAAATGAAAAGGAAGGAGGTAAAAAAATATCATTCTAAACTCTGAGTTTAACTTACAAGAGGATCTAGTCTAATGGTTGAGTTTTTAAACATAAGTTTAATATATATATATATATATATATATATATATGAAGGTGGAAAATAATTTAAGCATAAGTTTGTCAAGAAACTTTCAGTGTTAATTTAGCTTTAATTATAAAGGTCTTTTTTTAAAAGGCATTTTTAATATAACATTTCAATAATTTAGAAAATATCCGTTTAAATTTAAAATTTTTAAAATTATAGTAAATTAATACATTGAGAAGCTGACTTTCAGTGTTTGAAACTATGAATGTATTTTATCTGTGCTGTCCTAACAATTTATGATTTAGAAGTGTATACATTTAATAGATATTTTTAGTTTTGAGTTTTTAAAAGTATTTAACTGAAGCAACATTAATTTTAAATTCAAAAATTTTGAAAGTGTATCTTTAAAAGACACTTATGATATAAAAATTTCAAGTTTTTTTAAGTATCTCTTAAAAATACACTTTTAGAAAAGACACTTTTCACATAATAAAAGTTACCTTATATTTATGAATATTTATAAACCTATATTATTTAAGAAATTTTTTATTTTTTTTATACTAAAAAGTCTAAAAGTCTAAAAAGCCTCTTGTCACTGTCGATGTTGACTAGCGAATCTCTACTGACTTCACACATCACAAACTAGTGCGCTTCACACAATCTTGGTTATGCTTGACAACTGTTAGGCTTTCCTTTTAGCCAACCTTTTCTTCCACCAAAAGGAATCTTCTTATCTTCGAGCTTTCGATGTGAATAGTGTATTTTGAATAAAAAATACATAATTTATTTTAAGTTTTAAAAAAATGACCAAAATAGTGTGTTTAGTCATGTTGGAAGCAAGTTCAATGACGACTTTTGGCAAAATTTTAAGTTCAATGGTTGTCGTCTACAACAACGGTTTTTGAACTTAATTAATTTGTCAAAGATCAGCGTTGTGGATGACGGTTATTGTCTTAATTAAACAAATCTGAATGCCCAAAATTGCATTGAGTCCGAAAGAAAGAAGAGAAGATAAACAGAAATTGGAAGAGAAGAGAAGTGCAGAGCAGTGGTCGAGAAGAAAAGAAAAAACCCTAAAAGTCCATTAGAGAAAAGAAGAGAAGAGAGTGAAGATTGAAAGGGGAGAGAGGGGAGAAGAAAGACAAAGAGGTAGAGAGCAGAGATGGTAAGTGAGCCTCCTCCTTCATTACCTTCCCTTCTTCCTTCTTTATACACTCCCTGTCGTGATGTTGAAGTCTTCTCTCTCCTCTCATTACCCTCATCCCCCCCGTCCCACCCACTCCCACCGCAAAACCCCCCAATTCTCCATTTTCCATTTTCACGCTTTTTAAATTTTCTCACCTCACCAGTCACAGTCACCAGTCTCTCTCTCTCTCTCTCTCCCAAATGTGTTGTTTGTTGTTTCTCTTGTCCAGCCCAGTCCAGTCCATTCCATTCCAGTCAGCTTCAAACCTCACCAGTCACCAGTCACCAGTCACCAGTCACCGCTCTCTCCTCTCTCCTCCTCTCCTCCCAAATGTGTTGTTTAATTTGTTTCTCTTGTCCAGCCCAGTATAGTCCAGTCAGCTTCAAACAAACTCCCTTTCCCTTCCTGACACAGCGTGTAAATTACACTTTCCCTAAAAAAAAAAAAAAAAATTAGGGAAGGGGAAGGAAGGCCAAATATGTTTGGTTCAATAGCCGTTCTTATGGACTTGACAAATTAATTAAGGTATGCCGTCATCCATTACGTTAACCTTTGGCATATTAATTAAATTTAAAAGCGTTATTGTAATTCGACGGTCATTAAGCAAAAATTTGTCGAAAAAGCCCAGCCGTCGTAATAACGGTAATGTCGAGAGGCATAACTAAACGTTTTGCAGCAAGTATTTAAAATCGATGATTAGGGTTTTAATTTTAAGCTTAAAATCATAACCAATAAGTGTGATTTAAAATTAAAAAAAAATTAAAACCGTAATCATTAACTATGATATTAATAATGATCAATTGGTTTTAATTTTTTTTTTAAACATATATTAAATTGGGTTTTTTTTAATTATAATTTGAAGACAAAACTCTTTGTTATGATTAATGACATAATAATGAAATAAAAAAATAAAAAAATATATCAAATTTATATAAAGCAGCACATGAAAAAACCAAGATAAAGAAATTCACTATTTATATATATAATATAAAACGGAAGGAGCAAGAATAAGCATAATAATATATTGATATGATGATCTTGGATCCGATTGCTCTTCGACCAATTAAACATATTTGGGGCCGAATTATTTAGGTTTAGGAGTATCTTCGCCACGTCCTCTTCTTCCCGTTAAATCCACTGGAGATGAAAATGAATCTTGCTTGGTCTATTTTCTCCCTCAAAATCTGGAGCTGCTGAAAAAAAATTTTGCTCATAAAATATATTTTCCCTTAAGACTGGGTTATTGATAAAATTATCGTAGCTTGTAAACTAACTTCATGAATTTTATTAAAATTTTAAAGTGCTAAAATCCTTCACATAGTAAGCCGTGTTTAAAAATTGGACCGGTGGCGAGCAGGAAAAGTTACCAGTCATTTGATCGGAGGTGGTCGAGTAGCGGTTGAACCGATGTATAATAAATATATTATTTATAAAATATATAATTAATATTTATGATATATTTTATTATTTTTATATAAATAAAGTATTTTAAAATTTTAAAAATATGTATAATGTTTAAATATGAAAGCATTATTAAAAATGGAATAAACTTTATTTATATAAATATATAATTTGTTTAATATCTAAAATAATGTGATGACGATGAAGTGGTAGAGTGGTTCGTTTATGGCTTCTGCATTCGTGTTCGAATCACATCGCCATTTGTATTTAATTGAATTTTTAGTTCTGAACTTTACAACCTCTGAAACTTTACAATTTTAAGAAATAAGCAAGGCAGTACAGTTTCGATGTAAAAGAAAACGTGTAACGACGTCGTTTTAAGCACGAAAAAGCAAAAAAAACAAAAATATGGGCGGCGGGATTCATTGCGTTGTCCGGTCGGCTTGACGGTTGCCGGCGGCCGTAGGTCGATCAACGGTTTTTTGCGGTGAAACAGGATCGGTTTTGTGGTAGATCGTATCGAATAAGCGGGACCCGGCCGGTCCGTCCAAGTTTTAAAACATTGGCAAAACCAGATAATAACCCAAATAAGGAAATATAATGAAATAGATAGAGTTCTGGAGCATTTGTTCTTATTTAAAACTGTTGATTTAAGGATGTTGTTACTTATATTCCAAGCTTATCTTTAGAGGAATTTTATCATGTGTCATATTTATTTGCAGGTTTTTTATTAATTTTTATTTGATTAGAAATGGTTTCTCATGTCAATTATCTGATTTTTAATGTTTTCTTAAAGTGAAACACAGATTACTAAGTTTTGTCATTTCCACGTATACCAATAACATATTATATTAGGTAGGTGCTTTTTTCTATGAATGATACTCCCCTTTATGAATGATACATTAAAACATGTTTCGTTCCATTTTGTAGATGAAGAGAGTTTGCCATAAAGATAACTTGAAGAGTTTTATGCATAAATTAGATAAGCTAGAGAAGCAATGCCTTGCTAGGGCCATAAAATGATATAAACTACCAATTATACAAATCTACACAATTGATATAATGTTATAAAACCCAAAAAAAAAAAAAAATAGTTGCAATTGGTTTAAAAGCTCTTGTTCATTTTTTTTTTGTAGAACCGTGATTCATCTTCTTTAGATATGATTATCCCAATTTCCTCTCTCTCGCTTTTTTTGCATTTGAATGTCCAACCAATAATTTCAGATTCCAAAACAAAGAAGTGAGAGTTGTTTTGTAGAATGCAATTAGGACATGCTTAACCCTTCAACTAATGAGTAAGTGTAGATAGAAGATACACAAGGAAACCAGTTACTTTTTTATTGGGCATAAAAAGCAACATGCTCCACAAATCTATGAGAGAGTAGTAGATAATATTTTTTAATTTAATCCACATAAGTTAAAAAAAAAAAAAAAGCCATAAGTTGAGTTCATAGAATTTCACCTTCTTAGTGAATATTGTTACATATGAACCAGATTGAAAAACATTCATTGGTTTCTTAAGGGTTTTGTCTCTAGCAGTCAAATCATGTTCTCCCTAACACCACAAAGAAATGAATAAATAAATAAAAAAAATGAAAATGACATAATTAAAAATGTGGACATGAGTAAGAGTGGATGTAAGAAAAAAAAGGAAAAGAATTAACAAACAACGCTATAACATGAATTAATAAACAAGTAGAGTGCATACGAGTTTAACCTGTACATTGAAACATGTGAACATATACTTCTATTTATTGATTCTCATTGCATTATTATTAATGAGTTTGACTTAAATTGTAAATAGCTTTTTTTATATTAAATTTCATTTATCATTTTTATTGTATTTTGAACAAATTTTTTATTTTTCATGTAAAAATTCTTTCATGTTGATAAAGATAATTGGGTATTAAGATGTTAAAAAAAAAACGATAATAGCTAATAATAATTGATAGGGTTTGAAAAATGGGAACAGCGAGCAGAAACCATTGCTTCGAAGAAATTAGATCAAACATGATACGGGAGCCATCGATGCAGAAGCCCAAAACGAAAGGCGGCCGTAGGTCGAGAGCGATCTTGGATGAATTAGAAGGTCAGTATCATATGAAAATCGGAAGTGGATCTTTTGATAAGAAAGGAAAATAATAACGGTCGTGCCAAATTCTTGGATCTGCACGATAAGGAAGGAAGTTATCACACAGAATAAAGCATTCTTTACAAATCCCATAACCAAATCGAATCGCGATAAGAAAATCCCATCAGTGGGAACAAAATCTGATTCTGGTTGTTGGTTGGGCATTCTCACTATAAATACGTAGTGTTTTTGCGTGACGGTGAAAGGTCTGTATTTCTTAGGCCATCTTCGTATGCGAAGCGTATGCGACCACGTTCGCCTCTGCGATCTCTGCTTTTCTCGGAAAGAGCGGCTTAGGCATCGGAGCGGCCAGGCGAGCCGCTGCAGTACCGCCTTTTCTTGTTTTGAGGAGTCTTCTTTGTCCAGGAACTGCTTGGGTGCGGTCTGTGTCCCTCTTGGCTTAGGGCAGTCAGCGCCTCCCGGCCCATGGGCAGTCAGAGTTGTTGTGACCCCGGCGATTTGCAGCTCGAAATGATTCAGGTTAAAAGCATCATCAGGTTAGCGTAGTGCGTAGAGCGGCGGTTCCTATATAAATATAGCGATTTTCGATTCGCGATGGTATCGACGAACCGCAGTAGAAGCGGCGCCCGATCGCCGGATCTGCGAATCCGCAGCGGCCGCGGACAACGGATATCTGGGGCGATGGGCACTCTGGGGCCGATGCAGAAAGCGATGCAAGCGTCTGACGAAGTGGAAACGCCCACTTCGTCGATCAACGCGTGAAGAGTTAGAGCGAAACTGCAGAACGAATCTGACATGCGAGAGACAGACTGGAAGGTCATAACGTTCCCCCGTGAGAACAACACGGTCGACATTCCCAGGAGTCTTAGAAACGAGCGAGTCTAGGCGAGCCGGGGGCACGGACCACGATTGGCCCTGCGGAGGAGGAAAGCGAAGCGATACTCGGAGGCGGTGCGCGAGCGAAGAACTACATCACCCTTGCAGGGAGGCGGGAGGCGTCGTAGGAGCGGAGGAGGTTTAGGGTCTTGACAGGCTCGGTCGTGTGAAGGAGGTGGTTAAGGGCGGCGCCCCGGACAAGCATGGACACCTTGATGCAGTAGTAGATCACCCTTTGGTGGGGTGCTACCTTGCCCCCTTCCCGGTGAAATTCGGAATGCCACGAAATTGGAAGCATTAAGATGGAGATCAGATCCGTCGACCACCTCGATACTTCTGAAATAAAATGGAACTACATGGATATCGGGACCTGTGCGATGGAGCTTTTTTTCTGATAAGGCACGACCTTAGCACAGTTTAATAAATTCCCATGACTAAAACGATCTCTTAGTGGAAGAACTATCCATTGCGTTAGATCACTCCGTAAAAAAACCCAGGCAGGGGCGTAAGCAAGATTCTGTCTTAGTAGTAAGCAGAGCTCGCGGGAAAGTCTGGAGATCCTACGTGCAAGATTCAACAGAGTCACGAAGATAGACATGCAGATGAAAATTCGCGTGCATTCATTCTTGGGGTTGGGAGTGCAGATTGAAGGATCGATGTTTTCCATCTCAAGAACCTCAGCGAAGCATACGGCGGGAGTGCTCGCAAAAGCGGCGTATAAATGGCGAAGAAGCCCTCATATCCGAAGGAAGCTCCTGCCCTTAAAGAAGAGTGGGGCGGATACGCAGCGAGGCCGAAGCCCCCAGACAAAGCGTTGGGAAACATCCCGAAAGATGGAGAAGCGATCCGGCGTGCGCCTGCGGTCGTGCGGGTCATGCGTGGTCGAAAAACGACGGCGTTATTCGCCGGCGATTGTCCCTGCGGCCGCCGGTGTCACGGGTCACACGCGAAGTATGGAGCGGCGAGTTCTGGTGGCAACTCAAATGAAATCGGATCGCCACGAGGGCGACACGGTATTACGGGTTCCGTAAGAATTTATAGACCTGGGGTGCTGTTGTATACATCCCCAAGAAATGAAATTACTTAATACGGCAGCGGATACTCTGGCGTTCATATCTCGAGAGGGTTAGGCCACTGGGCGGGCGAGAATCAAACCCCAGAACCAGGCCCCGACTTCGACAACCGTAGCCACGCGACGGCGACTGGCAAACAGCCCCCCAGGAGAAATCATGTGATCTCGGGAGACCGGGAGGAGAGTCTTTAGTTAGCTCGCTGCGCGGCCATCAGTCGGCGGGGATAGAGGAAATACAAGCGGTATCCATTGCGCGGCTCGACACGTCCGTCACATTCTCGACTTCAGTCACGGAGAGGATGCAACACCCCGCTGGCGACCCATTGGTGGTTCGCGCCAATCGTAATAACAACGGTTCATCGGGTTCTAATTAACAGCGGCGTTCCGTGACATCATCTTCGTCAACCTTAAGATAAAATGGGCATTGGGAGAAGCGGGCTCGTCGACACATCTCACGAGGTTTGGGGAAAAGGTATTACCTCACGGGCTGGCTCCGATTGGTGCTCTCACCACAGGAGAGCCCCCTTGCGAGTAACGGCAATGACCCGATTCGCGTCGTAGGCGCCGGCCGACTTACAATATGTTGTTAGGAAGACCTACCAGCGCGATAAAGCCATCTCCGCATACCACATGATGATCGAGTTCCAGCCCTTTGCGAATTAGGTAGTTCCGAGGAGATCAGCGGGTGGCGAAGAATGCTACGGCATCGCGAGCGGCGATGGCGTGAATGTGGTGAGCTTGACATGCGTGGCGAGGTGCTGCTGCGACCCGGGCCTCGGAAGTAGAACCGATGTCGGCGGATGCGACCGGAACATCTCGCCTATATCGGCTCGAGCTAGCGGAAGAGACCTCGAAAGCCTCCACTGATTCGGTACCCGCGATGGGGTGGTCGGAATCAGCCAAAGGGTATACCTAAGTTCCTCTAACTGCGGTAGTCGAGCTACTGGTATAGCGATCTGAGGGTCGAACCACAGGGGATGGGTTTTAACATGCAAATGATTTGATAAATAAGCCCGGGTGAATTTGGTTTTTTGGATTTTAAGGTGGGAATTAAAAACGATTGGGGTTGATGGTTTGCAAGCGAAAAGAAATAAAATAAAATGTAAATCGAACTCCTTGAAGCATTGAGCCTTGCAGGTTTAAGATCCACAGGCTAGCGAGGGAGTCCTGAGTTAATTTCTTCGCGTTGGGGAGGATTACATATAGTGTCTCGACAGGATCTTCATTTGGCATTAAAACCTAAACCACAATAATTTTCCTTTTGATAGAAAGCATTTATTTGCTTTGTTATGGTTCCCTTCGGTGAAAATCTATCTTGACTAAATCCTACGATGATTCGTAAGGGTAGCTAATGAGTCTGATGGATCTAAAAATAGAATCTGTGAACCACTAAAAGATTGCAAGTATTGATCAAAGTGGATGCACTTGCGATCGAAAACTGGCCCCCTTAACCTACTTCCCGGTGGCTCGTGAGCAACTAATGGATATAGGTATATGCAAAAGCTAAGAATACACTAAACCACTAAAAAGCATGATATTGACGAAAAGAAAGTACATCAGCTTTAAACCTAGAGTTAGAAATTTGGGAACCAAAATGTAAAAAACTTTCTTTGCGTGAAAAACGGAGAACCACGTGACTGAGATCCTTTACATTGCCTTTACTTGAAGGAAGTGGTTTTAGCCACTCATCCTCAGTTGTCATCCTTGGAGATTGTTTGTAACGAAAAGAGGAGAGAAAGGAGAAGAGGCGGGAAACAAAAGTTGTATAGCGTCTTGAAAGATTAAGTTAGTTAGGAGTTACAAGTTTGGCCAAGGGTTTATATAGTCCGCTGAAGTGTGAAAATACAAGAATGCCTAAAATATTGGCTTACAAAAGGGACAAGGTGGTAATACACCAAAACGGAGTCGTTTAGGATCAAATACACAAAATTAACGAGGCGAGAATTTCTTTACACGGGAGAATTTCGCTGGACAGAAAATTTGTGCACAACTGTGAGCCCTGCACAGAGATGCTTAGTGAAATTTCGTATCGATGAATTCGCTAGCTAGCGAAATTTAAGCTAACCTTGCGAGTCATATGGCTCAGCGAAGTGGTTAATTTACATGAGAACACCCGATAATTTCGCTAGCGAGAAATTTCGGCTAACTGGCAAATTTTCAATTTGGCTGGGGATTGCGAAATTTTCGCTATGATTACCACAGGCCTTTTTGCAAATCTGTGAAATTTTCCGCGATCTTGGCAGAAAATTCTGCGGGTTGCACGTTACCTTCAACTAAATCACCTTTAGCCTAACATCTCTTTCATCACTTTGCCTCCATTTCTTTCCTTTAGGAATCTTGATATTTTGATGGTGAAAAATAGTTTCAATCTTCATGGTTCGACGCACATATCTCGATATCGAACTCGAACTTAATTGGCTAAGGCATGCAAAACGCAAAATAACTTCAAAAATAACCTCATGATGGCATAAGTGATACCCAAGTGGACTGGCGCTTTCGGTGGCAATTGACCATGATTAGTCATGGCTTGCCCAAAACCTATCTTAAAATGGGATTCAAAATAGCACTTTTGGGCACTAATCACCTCCTTGCCTACGATTTTGAGGCAAGAGTGGGGCGTCTTGCGACAGCGGATATGGGAGGAATTGACCCTACAGTAATCACTCATAGGCTGAACACCAGCCCGTCTTTTAAACCGATCAAGCAAAAGCGAAGGAGCTTCGCGCCAGAGAGACAAAAAGCCATCAACGAGGAGGTTGGCAAACTCCTCCCGAGGCGGGAGGCTGTCGGGGAGGTCGGTATCGGCGGTTGGCTAACGTCGTGCTCGTCGAAAAAAGAACGAAATGGCAAAATTGGCGACTCTGTATTGACTTCAACGACTTAATGGCGTGCCCGCGGGGCGACCGCTGCGGATCGACCTCATGCGTGGGCCTTCTGTTGCGACCCGTGAACTTCGGGTTTCTTGGGCGCCTTCTCGGCTACAACGGATCGGCATGGACCAGACGACGAAAAAGACCTCGTTCGTCGACCTGAGGAACTTATTGTTATGCGTGTGATGCCAATTCGGACTTCAAAGAATCTGAGAACCACGCCGGAAGTTAGTGAGCCAAGATGTTCCGAGAAAGCGAATGGCGCGGTATAGAGGTATACATAGACGACATGCTGGTAAAATCCACCACAGGCGAGCTCCACATTGCTCACCTCTCAGGCGTTCGGATCTGAGAAATTACAACATGAAGCTGAATCAGGCGGAAATGTGCCTTTGGGGTATCGGCCCGTTAAATTCTGGGTTTCATAGTCGATCAGGAATGAAGCAAATCGAGACAAAATAAAATTTGTGCTCGACATGTGTCATCACCATCGGTATAAAGGAAGTCAGTATTATGAGAAGGATTACGACCTTAAAAGCCAGGTCGTATCAGAGAGCGAGTAATGATGCTGACCTTTCTTCAAAGTCTGAAGAAGACCTTCGATGGGATAGAAGTGCGAAGAAGCATTCACGGCATTAAAAAACATGCTTGGTTCTCGCCCATTCACAGTGAGATCTGACTAGGAGGAGACTTCTCATACTATGCCGAGCCGTGTCGGACTTCTCGGCCGGTAGCCGAATCCTCATCGAGAGATAAAGAAGCGAGTCTGACACTAGTTTACTGTGCGGTAGTGCTCACAGAGGAGCGGAGAGAGAATTGCAGATGGAAAAAATTAATTTTGGCTCGGTAGCCGCGGTCGGAAGCTCCGCCATATTTCAGGGCTCATACCATAGAAGTTCCAATGGTCTTAGTTCAGTAGTGTTGCATAAACCGAGAGCCTAAGAAGGGCGTGAAGTGGAGCGCCAGAAATTTGTGAGTTGATGCTGAATCAGGGCCAGCGCAATAAAAGAGGCAGTCTTGGTAGACTTAGGTCATGGAGTTTATATCAGTGACCAGCCAGAATCTTAGAAACAGCAGTGACCTCTCCACTTGGAAACTCTGCGTAGATGGAACCAGGCATCTTGAGGAGTGGAAGGGGTCTTATCTAGCTTCCCGAAGGAATAGACATTAGTCTGGCCTTTCGGTTGGATTCCATACTTCGACAGCGTAAGAGTATGAAGTCACCATGGGGCCTCGACTGTGATCGTTAAAATTACTGACCGGTGGAGATTAGTTTGACCAGTTTCAGTGGTCAGGTGAAATAGAAGATACTACGAGACGAAAGTGAAAGGATGATTCTATACCTCAAGAAAAGTTAGTGACATATTAAAAAATTCGGTGTTGGTTGGTCAAGTATCTTCACGATGAGAACTCGTAGGCGCCTTGTGAAGCTAGCCACGACCTCACGGGAAGACCTCGGTGGTCGACACTGTCAGATACAGCGGAACCCTCAATCGATCTCTATGGCCAGAACCCAGTTGCTGGAACAGTTAAGGCCGACTTGGATGGAGCCATACGGGATTATATTGATGACGGCTTGCAGGACGACACGAAAGAGAGCGGGTACAAAATAAGAGCGAGGTCTGCTGGGTTGCGATCTGAAGCCCTCTGGCGAGGGTTTTCACACCTTTCCTTAAATGCATCGCGAGGAGAAGACAGAATTACGTGTGAGAGAAATTGCAGAGACATATACGGGAATCATGCTCGGAGCTCGAGCATTAAGCGAGGAAAAAAAGTCTTGAAGGCGGAGGTCTTCTTGCTTCGATGCCGAAAGATGTAGGCCTGGTGAAATGTAAGTCACGCGAAACACGCGAGATCTCGCGCCTCGTGAACCATAACGTCGATCCTGAGCCCTGGCCTTTCCAACGGTGGGGTTTGGACATGCGGGACCCTGCCGGGTGGTAAAGAAGTCGGTCTGAAGGTCATAATTGTCGCGGTGGATTACTTCACCAAGTGGGCGGGCAGGAGCCTTTAGCCGCAGTGGGAAGCAAAGATACGCTGAGTTTTGTGATGGCGGCCATCATATGGGTTTGGTATCCCGAGCCACAGTGTCCAGACCAATGGAAAGCGTTTTACAGCCAATTGAGGAGATTTTGTCTTAGGAGCTTCGGAATTAAAAATTATTACTCATCCTCAGGCCACCGCTTGATCCAACGAGACGATGAAGTCACTATCAGGAACCAGCAGCGCCTTGAAGAAGGCCAGTTGAGAGACCTTAAAGGAAATTGGGTGAGAATACCTCCCAGGAGTACTATGGGCACTCTGGGGCGACCTGGGGAGTTAACGCTTTGAGGAGGCAGATTCGCCTGCCTTAGGCCTTTGACGTGGCCAGGATTGAGGTCGAGATAAAATCTCGGTCGAGTTAGCATCGATTGGACCTGATGGCGAGGCCCTGGTTTCAGCAGAACTCTGATGAAAAGCGTGAGCAAGTTCTAAAGCGTCACAGGAAGATTATCAAAGGAAGATGGCAAAGTACTATAATGAGATCCATTACGAGGGCTATCGTTGATTTGATCGCCAAAAACTCTGCTGACGAGAAGAACGGCTTTATGAAGCGATTTGGCGGAAAGATTCTTGTCATGGGTTGGTGAGGCCAGGGCAATTATGAGCTCCAGATAGAGGAAGGAAAAATCTTCTGACATACATGGAGCAGGGACATTCTTGCGGTTTTACGATAGGCATCGGTTGTAATAAATAAAGCCTTACTCCGATTCTTATGCTGCATGGTTGAAGTTCCATTTAGTTATTTAGTTAGACATCTCAAAGCAGTTCGGATATATAAGATCTGAAAAAATGCACTAATAGTTCATGACATATAAAAGTCACTCTTCTGCATTCAATCGGATTACATTCGGTTACAATGAGTGATGTCTTCAAGTTGCAATAAGTACCAGCAGTTCTACTCAATTCAAAAAAAAAGAAGCGAAGGAGAAAGAAAAGAATGAAAGAAGGAAAGGAAAAGAAAGAGGTGGAAAAGAGGAAGAAAAGTTGGAAAGGGAGTTGCATGGAAGAAAAGGGAAAAGGGAAGGTACAAAGGATAAAAGAGGAGGTGAAAGAAGGCGAGAAGAGAAGAAAGGAGAGGAGAAAAAAGAATAAAAAAACGAGAAAGACGGCGCAAAAAAGTGCGCCCCCTCCCGCATGTATCCACCCAGCATGAAGGTGCAGAAGTCGTCAGCCTCATAAAAGGAGACCAGGGAAAAACACCGCATGTGACGGAGATCGATGGTAGGGCCGGAAGCTTGGACCAAGAACCCCAGCGAAACTTGATCGAGCTCAGAAGTTCCATCAGCCTTGAATTTGATTCACTCGCCATAAAGTAAAGTCTCGGCGCTGGGGTTAAACGATGAATACCTTTATAGAAGTCGAAGTGCCGAGTATGTGAGCGTTCAAATTCTGTGATGGCATTAAAGGCGATTCGCGCCTTTCGAGAAAATCAAAGTCGAATAGCCGCCGCGCGGCGGTTCAGCCCAAACGGTCGATGCGTTAGAGCGGCGACTCACTTTGACGAATATCTGCTCGTGGGCCGCATTTACCTCGAAGTCGGACATTTCGGGGCTGCGCCGTTAATTTGCCATACTCGGTACGGAACGCCACGAGGCCCTGGTGGCAGAACCCAGCGGCCTCGGCAGCGGGCTCATATACTCTGCATAGGCCCTTGACGCCTCGAGTCGGACCGACTCGGTACATTGCCGCTCACGACTCATCGCCACTTTCGGTGGGCATGCACAGGCCGCGGGCAGGGCGAAGCGGCTCACTTTGGCGAACCATCTACTCGCACGCACGGCCCGCGGCGCCTCGAGAGTCGGACCGGCTCGGTACATTGCCGATCGGCTACATCGCCACTTTCGGTTGGAGCACGAGGCAGCGGCCAGCGGGAACGGCGGCTCACTTTGTGAGCTCATCACCTGCGCGGGCAGCGTGCCTCGGTCGGACCGGCTCGGTACATTGCCGACCATTTGCTCCGGCTGCTCGGCTGGAGCGCCACGAAGGCTCTGGCGGGGGCGAGCAGCTCACTTTGGCCAGGCTATCGCTGCACGCACGGGCGGCGCGCCGAGGAGTCGAGACCCGGCTCGTTTACATTGCCGATGGTTACATCGCCACTTTCGGTTGGAAAGCCACGAGCCACGGCGCCGGGAAGCCAAAGCGGCTAGCGGCGGGCTCATCTACTGCGCCTGAGCCGCATTTGCCTCGGGAGTCGAACTGCTCGGTACATTGCCACTCGACTACATCGCCACTCGGTGGAATGCACAAGCCGCATCGCCCGGGAGCTAAGCGGCTTCGCTTTGGCGAAACTCATCTCTGCCGGCCCGCTTATTTGCCTCGGGAGTCGGACATTTCGGTTACATTGCCGATGCGGCTACGTGCGCTCGGTACAGGGGCGCGCGAGCCTTGGCAGCAGAGCGGCGGTTCGCTGGCGCAAATTCGCCTACTTTGCCGCAGATCACGCTGAGAATTAGGATCAGCTCGGCCCACATCGCCGCTCGGCTACATTGCCACTGTAAACCCTGGCGCGACGACGGCTCACTTTGATGAATTCATCGGTCTGAAAGCGCGCGGCCTAAGAACGACTCGGGTTAAGGCGGCTTCGGTAGAAGAGCCCGGCGACTCACTCCCAACAAGCTCTTCCCGTCAACTCGCATAGGCAGGCTCTTCCGCCCGATTCACATGGACAAGCTCTTCCCGGAGTTCCTGGGCGAGCTCTACCTTGTTCGTCTTGGCGATCTTCCATCAACTGCCGTATGAGCAGGCTCTTCCAGTTCACATGGACGAAGCTCTTCCCGGCGGTTCACATGGGCGAGCTCTACCCAGCCCCAATTAAATGACGAGCTCGGTAAACCGAAACCCGACTCAGCCAAGACCTCGACCGGTCTACATAAGTCGGGCGGCTTCAGGAGTCAAACTACACTCATACCGTCGTAGGTCGGTCGTAAGCTCGAGTTGTGAGCTCTCAAAAAATGATCGGAAACGACTGGGGATTAACTCTCCTCATGCTGAGTAGTAGATTGGAGGTCGGTAAGCTCAGGTTAATGAACTCTGCAAAAATAGGTTAAGCGACTGGGATGACTACACTCATACAAATTCGTAGATTGGAGGTCGGTAGCTCGAGTTGACGAGCTCTCGCTAAAGTAGGTCAAGTGCGACCCCCAAAGAATCAACTCTACTCATGTAAAGTCGGTAGATGGAGGTGGTGTGAGATGACAAGCTCTTCCCGAAATGGAGTCATGCGACTGGGAATCGGATCGGCTCAGTGAGGGCCTTTCGACAAAGGCCGTGACTGATTTGTGAGCTCCGCTATCAGACCATCTGACTGGAATCGGACGGCTCGTCTGAATTAGCCGCAACCTCGACTCGGTTTAGCTAAGCAAATTTGCGAGCAGACCTCGATTCGGACCATACGATTCATGAAGAAAAGCAGAAAATCTTTCCCAGTGAAGCGCGGACAATAAAAAATGAATATTTATTAAAAGGAAATTTACATATGTCCGAGACTGAGCGGCAAGTGGGTGTCGCGAAAAATATAAAGTCGGCTTGAGATGAGAGCGAGACTCGGGCATCGTGAAGAGCTGGGGCGATGAAGAGGGAGTGGGCCGGTAGATGGGTTCTTGAGAATAATTTGCGAGGAGAAAGAGACTCCTCACACTTCCTCGTCACTTGGGAGATCGGTTGAAGTCAAGTGGTGGCGTGCTGACGCCTGGCGAAGCGAGCGCGAACGGCGGTCCCTCGATATCTTGTGGCATGGCGTCGCCGACGACCAAGGATATTTCTTTGGTGAAGATCTAGCGCGTCCATGACCTCCTCATTGACGCTTGTGGGTTCTGACCTCGGAGGCCTGCGTGGCCGCAGCGTCCCGCGGCAGTAGCCTCGGAGGCCTCGCTACCAGCCACGGCTAGCTACGCTACTTTATCCTGGTCGCCATTAGCGCGCGCCAGGCTCACTCTTGAGACTCCAGCGGCTCGCCCGGGGATGTGACAAGCTCATCCACTAACGATCCCGGCTTCGTCGGGAGATTGCGGCCCGTCGGTCTCGTCGGAATCTGTTCCATTGACACAGACTCACCTCAGGACCTTAAAGCTCACGCCCAGCCCCAGCCAAAACTACTTGAACTTCATCCTCTCTCACTTACCTTGAGACACGGCCCAAGCCCAGCGGTATGCTTTAAGATCGATTTAAGTCTCTCCACCTCTTAGTCATATGCTATGCACGTTATCTTGCGGCTCGATTACCCTTTCGAAGAAAAAGAAAGAAGCGCCATACTCATCCGGCGATTTTCACATTACTTCGTTTAGTTTGGCCTTGCTCAATTTAGACCGCTTCAAATGGTGGCTACTACCCACATCGACATGAAGTTAACATCTAACATGGGATCGACACAACGGACACTACTCCGGATCTGAGGACTTCTGAGGCCTTTAAAGGGATAGAGCGAGACGTATGGCGGGCGGCGCTTTCGACCTCGAGTCGGAATCCTTGGGACCGGACCCGGATTGCACGCCGCAGTTCAGCGTTGAGGAAGCGAGAATCCTCGTCTTTGCCCGACTTACGATTCGGTTTTCCTTGACTCTTCCACCCTTTGAGAGGTGGCACAGCGCTCTCAGGGTGGATTCAGACGACCAATAGGCATAACGCGAAGCTCGGCGGCTCATCGAGACTTTGCCTTTACAGCAGGCTTAGAAGGGGACGGAGAGCTCGTGACCACAAGCCTCGCCTTGACAGCTACGCCCGCTCGACTTTTAGTAAGAAATCGAAGCGCCCGATTCCCGAACCTTGGCAAAGCGTAGATCTTTCTCGGTGGGCACGATTTTTAGTTTTGCACTCAGGGGCTTAGAGGCAGTGCCCCAAGCCCGGACAGAAATCTCTCCACAGTAAAAGTGAACGCATTGGCTTCCAATGGGAGAGACTCCCATGGTGGAAGGAAGCGAAGGCCTCGAAGCGATAGAAACGTCACGAGACCTTAATTTATTGGGCAGGAATGCGGGTTGTCGACTCATATAAGGACGAGAGTAGGACGTTCATGACCCCAGAGCTACAACATCATCTTTAGCTAAAATTGAGTTAGTGCACAGGAAGCATGAGAATAATGCAAAGTCATAAATATTCGACAACCTTCTACAGTTATCACAGAAAGCGAGCAAACACTCACAAAGATTATCGGGGGTGGTCGAGCCACTTGGAGCATGAGGTGTCGCCTTGTCGGAATGATCATTATTCCGATTGAATGCCAACAAAGAAATAACGTCCGCTTCCACGACACATGGGAAGAAGGAAGATCGGTGATCACGGAGGAACTCAGGGACTGGAGAAAAAAAGGAGAAGCCTCATTGAGTCTCTTTAGAGTGCAAAGATAGAGGCGGAGCACATTAGGAATGTGGGCCCACAATCATAAAGGCCAATAGGCCCACCAAAAATCTCCCAGGGTGGGACGAGTTGGAAGACGGTTTGTGAAATGTTGCGGGAACACTCTTTTCCGCAGGGATCACGGAGTGAAGCAGACCATTATCAAGGCGACGAAGAAACATACCATCCACGAGGAGCAGGCTTCACATAAAAAGTCGACGTGGGGACCATGCTGCGGGCGGCAGGGGCCGATGCGTTACGTGAGTAACCCCGTGAAGGGCCAGGCCTTGCTGGGTCCCCGCGATCCACCTGAAACATGTTGGGCCCACGGCGTAACTTTAAGGTGTCGATTTTGGGATGTTTGCAATTAGGTTTATTTTGCTTTATCGCATCGAGGAAGAGATACGAAGCGTTTAGGGTTGACGCATTCGAATGGCCAGGAAGCATCCACAACTTGCGCGTAAGAACGGCGGCGGCGAAGAGTCATCGCCAATACGTAAAGAATATGAGCGACCCGGACCCATAATAAAAACAAAGCGGTAAAGCGAAATCCGATCAATTTAACCACTAGCGCCTTTTCGCCCCGATCAAAGAAACTAAAAAGTAGAATCACGATGGTCGGGGAATAAGACGGAAGAGGCTACCTCGGGAAAAAACTCACAATAAAAGTTATATGCAAAGGGTCGAAGCAGAGGCTACGGCGAATAAAGTGAGATCGAAGAGGTTGGAGGACCGAGAAGAAGCCTGGGGCAGGGAGAAGGTGCGAAAGAAAGCTGAAAGAAACTAGAAGAGTGGGGGAAAGCGGCTGAAAACTTGAGTCATCATTACCCTGAGACGCCGCGTGGCCTTAACTAACTGACCTCCCGAACGGACACGTTAGAAATTGCATCAGATCGCGAGAAAGCGATCTGACCCTTGCCCGCGTGCAGTACCCGCGGTGAGCGGCCGATAAGGGTTTGAAAAATGGGCTCGTGAGCGGCTCACTAAGCCGAAGAGTGGCGTGCTGACGCGTGCCGGGGCCTTGATGGCCCAAACGAAGGGCAGGCGGCGGGTCGGCGTTCTTGGATGATTAGAAATTCAGTATCACCATGATCGATTGGATCTCCCCCGATAAGGAAGCGAAAATAATAACGGATCATCGCCGGTTGGATCTCTTGATAAAGGAAGGAAGATTATACCGAATAAGCAGTATAACTTTCTAAATCCATAACCAAATCGGAGCGTCTTTGATAAGAAAAATCCCATCGATAGGAACAAATCCCCCAGTTACGGTTATTTGATTTGGACGTCACATAATACATGAGTCGCCCCGAAATGACCGATGAAGATCTGCTCTTAGACTCACATACTCATATGCGAAACATATATCGCCGACACATTCGCCCTGCTTGGTCTCTCTTTTTCTCCAAAGCGACTTGAAAAATGGAAATAGCGGGCGAAGCCCTCGCGAGCCCCCTTCTTCCTTGTTTTCTTGGAGGAGTCTTTACGTCGGCGCTTGGGTCTTGGTGTAAGCGATCGCCCCGACCAGATAATCAAAGCACATCGGCCAGCAAACCAATCGAGGTCAGAAGCGGCACTTCTGCGGCTCGGCAGGTTAGGTTAAAAAACATCATCAACCAATTAATTCGTCGCGAAAAAATCCATTGAGCTAAATGGAACTTCGTTTTTATTGCTGGTTGCACTTTTCACATGTTTTCAAGTCAATATTAGTTTTGTGAGTGTAAAAGATATTGATCATGGACAAATATTTTTTGTTATTATCGATATTGATTCACTTTAAGGAAGTTTTAACATTTTTAATTTTATATTTTATAAATTATATTACTAACATGAATAAATAAATTTATTCCTTTAAAAAAAAAACTTGGCGGTTTCTTAAACCCATTTCACTTTCTTTTTTTCCCACCACATGCATTACAATAAATAAAATTCTATGGGAAATAGAAAAAATCTGGAAAAAAAGATCAAAATTTACCTGTTCATATTGTATGGTAAAACATAGAATGGGTATTACCCAATCATATGGAAACATGTGGAAGATGGAAGCAACGGCAAAATCATGTGCCCACATGAGAACTAAATGAAGAAACGAGACACGTGGTTGTACTAGACTCATCATTTTGTTTCCTACAAAGCATGTCAGGTTATTAGAATAAGATTTATAAAATTCAATGAACAAATAAGGTTAGATGGTATTGCATAGTGTAAGGGTTATACTTGAATTGAAAAGGTTTGTGCTTTCATCGAAAATGCACTATGGTAAAGCATTGATAAATAAATATTCAATATACTAAAAATAAATTAATACTTCATTCAAATAATAAAATCTCTATTATACGGGCAGACCTAGCAATGTTAAAGGCGGCGGAGGCCGAAGAGGTTCAAATATAAAAGTTTATAGATTAGGGATGGAAACGGGGCGGGTTTAGAATGGGTCGACCTTGTCCCAAACCCGAAATAGACAGGTTAAGAGACGGGGCGGGGTTCAATTTTTTTGGCAAACCGGGTCGAGTCAGACTTCCCAGGCTTACCACACATCGTCCCAGGCCAGATCTCTTTCTCCCACTCTCTCAATCTCCTCTACATCACTCCTCCATGGCAGAGAGGCCCCCTTTATTTCTCCTTACGCCATAAAGTCCCTTCCTCTTAAGCCTTCAAAAAAATACAACAAAATCATGATTTTTTGTTTTGGAAGAAAGAAGCCCAAAACCACTCTCACAATGCTTATGCACCTTGGCATCGTGTACCAGTGAAAAATGTCGACACCACCGGCTATTCAAGTAAAAAATGTCGAGTGAAGTAAGATCTGGGGTAAAGATTTTGAGAGAATGATGAAGGTGAAGATCTGAAATGTGACTTAGATGAATGATTGTGGCTTTGGTGCAGAGATATACATTTTCGGATGTGTAAACGTAAAGGTGTGGACTGAGTTTTGAGAGCTAGGGTTTCGGTTCGGGTTTTTAACATCTTTCCCAAATCCGTTTAGATATACCCTTTAGATCTGACAGGCGGGTGCAGCAAAACCTATCCCGTCACGGCCTCCGCACGTCTCGGGCGAATTAACCACTAGAAATTGAGAATTTGGTTTTGTGCACCCTTTACGAAAGCGGAAGAGAATGGAGGTGGAGAAAGGGGACACGCTTTGGAATACAGGCTTCTTCATAAGAGACTCCAAACTCTACATGGTCGGCGGTGAAAAACCATGGCGAGGAGTATCACCAGCATTGTTTCCTTTTTATACGGACGTGGCCCACGATGAGACGTCCTTACATCTTCGTTTCAAATCTTTCAGATCTGATCACCGACTTGGACTTCCCTAAGCATCATACCTCCATGTTGGCAGGAAAACCATCTCCCATCGTTGAAGAGATTGAAGGTAAGATTCACGTCTTTGTCGGGTTCTCATGTGATCCATCTTGTCTAGTGTCTGCCCACTCAGCGTTGAGGTTTATGACCCATTGATTGAGCAATGGAAGGCCACTGCACGATCCTCCTTTCCATCGTCCGTTTAAAGATTCTACAGTACAGCGTACTTGCTCACTCTGTTAGGAACCACCCTTTATGTGATGGCTTAAGGCCACATTGACAGTGCGATTATTGGCCCTTGTGCAATCAATGCGGTGGAAGATTATTAGGAAATGTCGATCATTGAAATTTTAGTCGGGAGTCCCCCTTGATAGCTTTGTATATTGGCTGGTTGTGCACATACGAGGCGACGCTGCGCCTTGATCCTCCGACGACATGATTTCACACTTAGTTATGGTTTTGAATGAGTTTATGGCGATTATGGGGATTTTCAGCTCTCATGACCTTCATCCATAGTGGATCAGTTGTTGAGTTGTGTGAGCACGAGATGTGCATCATGAGACCTGTGTCAATAGCACCAAATATATAACTAGAGTTACTAGAGTCACTACCAGATGGCCAAGACCCTCCTCCCCATTCTATATATGGCCACTTTCGAGGGGTCGAAACTACATTCCTCTCGGCCAGCTCGTGGTCAGGTTACTGAGCACTCTTGATCCTTACGATGTATTTCTAAACTTCTTCTCATCATGATATTGGTAATTTTCATTATAGAAATCCGAGCTATCATATGAATTTCTCTTTTTATTTAACCAAAGAATTTTGATTCTATGTTGTAGTCTTAGATATTCAAGATTACATCATGCTTATCTATTACTTGCACGACGAGGTTTACATAACTTTGAAGCATATGTATAGGCGTGAAATGACTCATTTCAGGAGCCACCTTCTTTCAAGTGTGGTATGTCTTCTATCTCTTAGTGCTTTTCAACGAGCCATGACTCTGTACTTTGTTTTTTGATGCGGAAGTCGATCGATATATTAGCAAGGCGAGCACAGTGCATCGTTCAACTAGGAAGAAAGAACAAAAAAGGTATGAATGAAGTATACACTACCCTTGATAACCTAAAGAATGCACAAAGCGTAGTGTACCGAGGTATACAATGGGTTTAACGGGAAAGAAAGAAAAAAGGTATAGATAAATATGCCTACTACCCTTGAATAACACAAGAATCTTGCAAAGCAGAGCTTATAACGAATTAATCCCTCGTAGAGATTAAAAACACCTTTCGGTGACTAGGGAGATTACATAAGACTGTTTCAGCCTGCTGGATGAGAAAATTTAATTCTCAAAAACAAGCCTATTTCTTTCCTTCAGTTGCCCGAAAAGTGGGGCGCCTTCAAAAAGTTTTCTTGCCTCTTTACAGTGGAAACTTTCATGCTTCTCTATTTATCTTGAATATCATGTATATTTGTTCATTTTGTGATGCTACTTCTTCTCTATGTGTATGTGTATGTGCTTTAGTGCATTGCAAGATACTGCATATCACACGCATCCTTTTGTTCACTCTATGTATATGTATCCTTTACGATATTGATCTAAAATATCCACTACCAAGACGGTTATGAAGTTACCCAAGTAAGGATATGACTTGCTCATTTGATAGAACTAATGTTTGTGTGTTTGTTCATAGACATTGGTGGGGTTTCTTCTTCTTCTTCTTATTATTATTATTATTATTTGATAGGTAATATATTAAAACAAAAGGAAAGAACCCATGGTATCTGATAAGTATACAGGCTCAAGAAAGCGAAAAGAGAGATAATACGATATGCACGAGGAAGAAAACGTACATCGAAAAATACGAAAACGTATAAAATCTCGATATCTTGAGAATTAAAATGCATGGCAAGCCAGACCAAGAGTAAAGCCCAATTAGTTTTTCATTCTTTTAAATTTGAAGAGCATCACATCTTCAAACACAACCTTGTTTCTCCCTCGAATAATTGAAAGCAGGGCGTAAAGGGGCGCACCTTTTTTTTTAGCATTTTTCTAGTAGAATGGCCTTTCCACCCTTTCAAAAGGTCTCTACTAGCGAACTTGGGAGCACCAGGTTGACCTGAACAATGTGAATAAAAGAGCCCATAGGCCTTGAGCCTTTGTACTAGCAGTTTAGAAAAGTATGGGGCCTATTTATACCCCCACAGCAGCACTCTTTTCATATCAATTAGAAGTTTAATAATATTTTTCAGATTTATATTTTTTACGAGTTATTTCATATTCTCTTATCTCTTGGGTAGATTTCCTTGAGTGGTGATAGTAGAAAGCGCGTGTGTAAAAATGTGTGCGATAATAATGCGCAGTGCGTCAATAAGCTCAATGTATAATTGTACTCATGAAGTACGGATGTCGATCCTGCAGAGGACGAGTGTAATGACTACAAGGTTACGCTTTTAGATAACTATGCAGATAGACTATTTCTAAGAAGTAAATTTGAGTATGTAAATTTACGACTAAACTATTGGAGTTCACAATGAATTCTTGGTATTGGCTGATGTGGAGTTATGTCTCCCTGTCACGTTCGATGGATTACGGCTGTAAGGATCTTTATTGCTCGATATATTTATCATTTTATTAAGGATTGGCGGTGATCGCGCACCACCGAATATCCTCTCTCGGTATATCAGCCTATCTAAGTGAATAGATTTGAGTATATCTCTATCTCGGCTTCGATATTCGAAATGCTTAAATGTTCTAACCAGGATGCCACCTTAGGATCGGAATATCTCGCTAGATTGACTGATGCCTCTACCGAATCCTGGATAACCTCATCTCCGAGATCTCGGATCTCGGTGTGATTATCCACTGATGTTGGCGAGACATCACATATAATTAAATCATAGGCATAGAGCGGATGAAAACGGATAGATAAATACTTGAACAATATAAAATCTTAACTTTTAATCCGTAACACATGACGAGTTTGACAAAATACTGAATATAAATTCTAGAACATGCGAATACGAACATGCGAAATGTTTAAATCTCAAAAACATCGTTTCTATTATCCAAAATACGATGGAAGCGATACAAATCTCGGGCGCCGTGAAATTCTGTGTCCTCTGCTGCAGTCGGTGCCCTCGTTCGTGCGCCTCAGATACCACTGATTCCCGAGTCATTCGTACTGCAAAATGATGGGGTCGGATCTGGTGACGTCGCGACGTTGAGGCATCACGACGTTTCTGAATGTTGACTTACTGCATTGTTATTAGCGATGGCGTTGGAGCGTCGCGGCGATGAGGACGTCCTTGACGTGGCGATACTCTTGCTTTCCTCCCCATTGCTTCAAGCGCATGCAGTATACTTTTTGCTCGATGCACTGCGTCAAACCAAACCTGTCGGAGTCCTAGCGACAAGCATAAGTACTATAAAATAAACCTGAAAATGAAAAGCGAAGCAGTATAATATGAGTGTTTTAGACACTCATCCACACCCTCAAACTTAGTTTCTTGCTTGTCCCCCAGCCCGAAGAATGGACTCTAAACTGCCACGACCCACATGAATTTCTGGACTAACCTGGCTTGTAATGCACATCTTTGAAAAGTAGGAGACCGAGTGGGGCGGAGACCCGCATTTGCTTCTTTGTTTCTTTCAGTTCCGCAAGGATGCATACAAGTGTTCGACTTTCGGAAAACTTAGTTGAACTAGGTGGGAGTGACTAGCGCCTCAAATTCCATGGTACTTTCGATAACCTTTCCCAGACCACATGCATTATAATGAATGACCTCCAGTGTACTAGGCTGGAAACACCCCGAACTTAAGCTCGACACATATTTTGGAAAGAAGGCTAACTAGAAAAGGATAGACGCACCCGTTTGTTACATCGAAATACTTGCAAACTTTCCTAGTACCTAAAAATGGAAAAGAACTGGGTGCTGAGTTTTTAGTTGAGTGTTCCTGTAGTGGGGATCCATTGGTGACACCCGGTTGGTTAAAGGCACGAAGCATTAAGTTCCCTTCAAACCGCCCGAACCTCAACCAAACTCAAGGCCACCCCAGGTATGGAAAAATCCATCCTTGTCCCGTAGCGAGGCGGTGAGAGTCGATGACTCCGACGATTAGCTTAGAAGCGTTAGGCTTTGAAGGCCCCTCGGGTGTGCGAGATTAGATTGGGTGATCCGCTTATTCTAACTCTTTGACTCTTTTGACTTTTCTTGCTTTTCATTTTATTTTATTTTATTTTTCTTTTGTTGAGGCTCAGTGGCTGATCCTCTTTTACAGTTGGGTGTCATCAGACACAGATGGTTAGAATCTCCCGAGTTTGTCGAACTTTATAGTAATTGGTCTGACTTACTATGCATACCACTGAAGATTAGTAGTGTG
>JAEQBH010007648.1:0-108057 GCA_016808115.1 Tetrastigma voinierianum
TCACCTTTTTACCTTTTTTTTTTACCTTTTCCAAATATTCACATTCGCTTCTGAGTTTGATATCAAAGTAACAGTAATTTATTATTCTGTGTTTTAAAATAATAGATTTGAATTTTCAATGTTTTGGGGGGTTTTATTATTTTTTTTTATTCTAAAAACGACATAAAATATTAAATTCAAATAATAAAAAAAGTGTTCAAATAATTCTAAAATAGAGTTTATTATGTTTTCAAAAACATAAATCAAATAAACCTTTTATGTTATTCTAACCATTAATCAACAAAGAAGTCTTCGTAATGTACTAAGATGATAATGTTAAATGTAACATCAGCAGCTATTTATACATGTATAAACTTGTTTTAATACACAAAATATATATAAGCTTATTATATCTCAAATATTGATGTTCATTGTTAAAAATAAATAAAAATATAAAAAGATGAAGGTTACAATCCCATTGTAATAGTTTATTACCTTGAATTTAGAATGTATTAAAAAAAACTATCTTTAAATAACATTAAAAAGATCAATACAATGATTCTTATAGGGATAAATCACATTAAAATCATATCAATATTTTGATAAATAAAATTATGAAAACCTTATTTAACAACGACTTACAAGACTCAATTGATATTTATTTCAACCCAAGATCGATAGTTATTTAAATCCTTTTTTGTTTGAATCGTTGATGGTTACTTAACTTATATATGCTGCGAAACGAAATCCAACACATGTTCTTTTTAAATAAAAGAATCAAATAAAAATAATAATAATTTTGTTTTGAAGTTAAATACAATAGCACAATAAATGAAAATCCCATATTTTTAAAAACTATCTTCCTATTTTTTAAGCCTTAAATTACTTTTTTTTTTCAATATTCCGTGATCATGACTCCAAATTACATTTTTATTTTCTAGTATGAGATAATGATTACAGTTATAGCATCTTCCTTTATACGCGTTGTTGGCAAGATGGGAAAGAAAGGGCTTCTATGGGCCATGTTTTGTAAAACCTTTTTCTATTCTAAGAAATAAGGACAATAAGAAAAACATAAAAACATATTTTATTTTTTATTTTTTATTTAAAAATATATATACAAAACACACAAAATTTAAGGAACAATAATTGGTATTTTTAAAAACAGTTATAAAAAACAATTTTAAAAAACATAAATCATACAAGCCTAAAGTTTTTTTTTTTACATCCATTTCATACAGACATGATCGTTATTCAGAATAACCATTTAAAAACTTTGATGAAAAATAATATGAATTCAAGAGAACGAAGATAAAATAAATCATCATAAAAATGCACGATAAGTTTTAACGTGGTTCGATCAATTATGCCTATATTCACAGATGAAATATAATATTTTCATTATTTTTAAACATGTTAACAAAATTACACATCAAAGATAATGCACGACAGAAAATTATAAAATCACAAAATCTTAGGATGCTTACAACATCGAGAAAATACCTCATAAAACTCTAAATCTCTCAAATCCTTACATTTCTGCACACATCGAATTTATCTCATTACTTTTTCCTTTCGTTATCTAAAATATTTATAGAGATATTCTATAAACAAACCTAATATTCTAACTCTGTTATTTATTCTTATAAATGTTGTAATCTAAGTCTCTTTTTTATGTCAAGTCCAACCTTTTAACCATTAAATCAAACTTCATTGACTTGGGAAAAAAATGCATTAGTATATTTGTAATTAAAAAGAGAAAAAAAGGCGAAAAAATAAATAAATAAAAATATTCTGGTGAAAAAGGAGACATAGTTGGGGAATCCAAAATGGGAGGGTGGGATTGTAGTAGTGGTTTTGATAAACTAAACCCCACAATCTGGTCGGAGTTGGAAGGTAGTTGGTCCGACAAAAGCTGTCTCTTCACATGGATGGCCCTCCTTGATACCCTTCATTGTCCACCCATTTTCCCTAAAGTTATTTTTCATCACCTTTTTTTCCTCCCATCAAATAACATTTTCTTCCTCACCAAACACCTGTTTTTTGCAATCTCGATCTGATTTGTAAGATCTATCTAGCCTGTTTGGAAAGTTTTCTTTCTTACAATCGATTCAATCTTCTTTGCCAAATCACGAGGTATGTCTTTAAAGGGTTTCCAGGCACACGTAAAAACGTTTTTAAATATACCACACATATATTCAGACACCATCATATAAATGTAGTCGATCACGAATAATAAAGTTCTATCATATAATACAACTATATTCTCATATATATATTGAAAATGAATAATGTTTTTAAAAAATGAATTAAGATATGTGTGTAACGTGTTATTTGATAACTCTTTTTCCATAATAATTATGATAAAACAATTTTTATAAATTATGATATTATATATTTTGTGTAACAATTTTAAGCCTTTTTGTTTATTTGTCTATAGTTTAAAAAATAATAAATAAATAAATAAATATATATATATATATATATATATATATATATTAAGAGCTCAAAAAGGAATCTAAAGTATTCAATATTATTATAAATAAGCTTATGATTAATTATATAAATGATGATCACGAGACATGGCTCAATGGCTCAAGTCTTATGAAAAACATAATATTATAATATTGTATCTTCTAAAATGATATCAAAAAAGAAAAATTACATAAATGATGTCTCAAAACTCTTATTTTTATTTTTTTATTTTGATATATCAACTTTTAAGTTTTAACCACTGTTATTTTATTTCTTACATATTTTACACACTATTCAATTGCATTATAAAATTAATGTCATTCAATAATAATACAAATACACATCGTGATAATTATGAATTAAACTTTTGAAATTAAAATTTACAAAACCATGAGTATGTGTAGGATGTAAATAGATTTTAAACACAAAGCAACGACGCTGATAAAAATAGATTTATCCTTTAATCCTATAAGTTTTTTTTTTTTGTTTTTTTTATTTACATCTATTCATTATATTACAAAGTTATAATAATTTGTTCTCGAACTTGAATCCGAATATTTTCTACACCACCACCAGATTCTTCACCATTGAGTTAACTCCTGTAAATTGTTCTTCCCATCATAATAAAGCCCCAAAAAGTATTATTATTTGAAAAAATAAATAAAAATCCAAAGCTCATTCCTAATCCCAATCCTAACAAGTTGGTTGTCAGACCCGATTCTTGAACTTGTGGAGGCTGCCAAATTTTATCACAAATAGTATTAAATAGAACAAATAAGTCTTGTCTTAGTTGTTGCTTCCTAATAAAAATTATAATTCTAGCTGCCCACCCAATAATGTTAGGACTGAAATATTTATAATTTATCGTATATTTGCAAAACACAGTTATATTTTATGGGTTCGAATTCGAAACTATTAATTAAATTATAAGAAATATCAATCATCTCATATATGTATATATATATTTTGATGGTTTATTTTAACTTTGTTATGAAATAATGCATGTATTATTTATTACAAAAATATATATTAATTCCTTACTTATTCGGCGCACATGCAACTCCTTTTTTTAATTATTAAAAAATATAAGAGGAAAATTCTAAAATTATTGTTGATGTAACAAAACTTTATCAAACCTCTGAAAAACTATAAGAAATGACCAATCGAATAAGAGACTATAAGGTTAGATATGTTTGACTTTTTCAACATTTGATATGTTATATTAAAAATTTAGGAAAAATTATGTATTAAGATATCGATTTATAAATAAAAGCAAAAAATATATAAAGAATGAGAAATACATGATTTAAAACATATGGAAGAAAAATAATTGACTTTCAAATATAATTATTTAAAGTAATAGCTATAATTAATTAAGATTGTATTTTTACCTTTTATTTGAATTACATATTTTCCATTATTCAGACACTCTTTACCTTTGGTAGCATCATGAACAATAATTACAAGAACGTTCCATTTAAAAAAAAAAAAAAAAAAACTATTGATCATTCTATTGTCATTTTCTTAAAAAATATTAATATTCATATTTATATAAAATCAGTCATATATTTGAGATTGGTGTCAAAGCATTTTCATAATCCCTTATTCTTGAATGGTTTGGTCCTCAAGTATTGGTACTTGAATTAAAATTAAGGTTTCTTTAGTTAAAATTAATGTTTTTTTTTTAATTATTATTAACGAGAAGTGAATTATAAACATCCAAATATAATGCTTTTTATAAAAGTAATCAATCATGATGAGGCATTTACACTTCACTGAATCGATGGAACCAAATTTGCAGACAATCTCTTGCTTCAAAATCAATATTTTAATATTTGTTTCCTTCCAAAAAGTAATTATATAAAATTCCTTCATTTTTTTGTAAAAAAAATATGAACCCAAAAAGCCTTTTATTGATCTCAATATGCCACAAATTATTAAACCTAATTATGATGAGATGATTATGTTTTGTCGAGAGCTTGATGATCAACAAATAACACGTCACCCCAAAAGATAGAAGGTAGATGTTTTCTAAATATTTGGAAGATGTAGAGTTTCCTTATTTATGTTTTTGGAAGTTGTTTTATGTTTTAAAGATATAATAAATAAAGGAAAATAGGAAAAATATTTTTGATTCCCTATTATTTTTCATTATGAAAACATAGAAAACATAAAGAATTTTTCAAATAACAAAAAGTTTTTGTAAAACATCAAAAAGTGTTTTATGGGTATTCAAAAACTATTTTCAAAACACTTTTTTTTATTTAACTAATAATTTAAGCATTTAAGTTTGAAAAATATGAAAGCTTAAAGATTAAGAATTAAAATAAAATTTAAAACATAGAGAATACTATTTTTATGTTATATGAATTTAGTGTTTTATAATGTTTTTTATAATAAAAAAAATCTAAAAACCAAACTTATTCTCTTGTAATTTTCTTGTTATTCTTATTTTTTAGAATAAAAAACAGTTTTAAAAATCTATAAATGAGCATGTCAGTAATTTTTCCTTCTATTGAAAAAAACAATTAGGAAACATTTGTTTGAAAATTCGAAACCCAAAAATTAAAAATCTATAGATTAAGTATGAAGTTTCACTTTCACCATAGGCCAAAAAAAAAAAAAAAAGGATCAACCAGTCAGAGATTCCTGTCAGCCGTTTAAATCCACAGCCGGTAGCCTTAGATAATTCCCTTGGCATCAGCGTTGACCGTCGGATTATCCCAAAACCCGCGCACGGCGATCGAAGGGTTGAGATTCGAATAGAGGACGTACTCCTGAGTTTGACCCCAGCATAATTTTGCATGTGGCAAAACGAAATGTGAATTTGGGAGGAATCTGAGATGAATTTGCGAGGAATTTATTTATAATGTCCGGGAAGAGCGAAGCACGCTTTTTATTTTACATGATTATTTTAATTCGCTCCAGTCTATTTTATGTCGGCTTGTACCATAAAAAGCTGTCTTCCTTTCTTCGGCGTCAGATTTTCCGGCGACTCGGCCCTCGATCTCGCCGGTTTCTCAGCTCGTCGCTTTCAGGATCTTTAGCTCTCCGTCAAGTCCTCGCCGGAGATTCCTAGTCGCCGGAGTTGTGGTCGGAGCTTTGTCTGCGTGATTTGATTTTTCTTTTAAGTTCGGAGGTGAAACGTGAAAGCGGTGATCTCAAAGAGTTTGAACATCTTAAGTTCATCTCTGTATGTTGTTTCAGCAAGTTCAGTCGTAGGTTTGAATTTTCGGTTTTTTTGGAGGAAAGTTTTTGAGTTTGGTTGCTCCGTTTCGTCAATGGTGAGAGGTGGAATGAGTGGTTGTTGTTTGTGCGAGGAGGAGGAATTGAGTGAGAGTTAGGGCTTGATGCTTGGAATCAATGTGAATTGCTCTTGATGCTGCAGATTACGGTGAATGATGGTTTAGTGGTGGAAAATTAGGCCGAAGAGGAACGCCGAGCGGTGATTGGATTGAATTTTCTCAGAGGAATAATTAGTATCTGTAAGCATGAAAGCTCCACCAAATGGCTTTCTGGCAGGTTCTGGTGAAGGTGTGGTGGTTTTAGCGCTTTTTCTACTGGTTCAATTTCATTTTCCTTTGCGTGTTTCTTAATTACGTATCCTGAATCGAGTCAGCTTTTGTTTTTATTAGCTTTTTAAATGTTGATCGTTTATGGAATTATGAGCCACTCTTCATTACGGTGCTTTGTTCCGGTGGAATTTGTTTTTCCTTTTGCTTTCTCTTCCAGGCTTGGTTTTCAAAAACATTGAGAGAAGAAAATTCTGAAGAATTTCTTCCTCTCCTTTTCACCTCGTATGAGCTTTCGAGTAACTGCGAAGGGTTTCTTTTTTCTTTCTTCTTCTTTTTTTTTTGGGTGCATTAAATTATCTATTGAGGTAATCACATTAATTCTGATCTATAATAAGCTCTCACCTCCCAAAATGGTTCATAGATGTATACGATAACGTAAAATAATGCTCTCTTGTAATGAACCGTATGAAATGCTTGTGTGACATGCAAAGCCCTGTAATGTGGAATTGGTATTATTTTCTTAAACCTGATTCTTTATGTCATTCTCTTTCTAATGTTTTTACTAAATAATAGTTCATAAAGGGGGGGGCGAGAAAACATGTACCTAGTGAAGGTTTTTAATTGGTTACTTTGAGGTGATTTTTTAAAATTATTATTGTTATTATTACTTTTCAAACCAGTTTCAGATTTGTCCTAATGCGGAATGTACCATTTCATTTCATTCAAGCATACCAAACTACCTGGTGCTTCAAGTTTTCTGTTTATTCATCCTAAAGTCTTTAGGCTCTGCCATAGGTTTCAAAAGCATCATATTAACTTTTAGCTAAGTTATTAAAAATATTGGAGCCGTCCTTCTTTGGAATTTTGGCATTTAGCAAAATTATCTCAACCTCTAGCTAAATTTGCGAAAATATTAAAACTGCCCTGTCGTTTGGGATTCATCTTTCACCCAAAACCTCCCCATTTGAACTTAAACCCCAATTTCCTTTGAGTACCTTCTTTGGATCACCAAAACTTCAAATTCATGTGCTGATAATAGCGAAGTGTGGCTGTTGATTAAACAAGATTCCTTAGTTTCTTCGCGAATGTTAATTCCAATGACACATTGTTAGTAGTGGTTACTGTTTGAATTTTATTCAGACTATTGTTATTGATGAAGGAGTTCTATTGATACTTTGTGAATTTGATGCTTAACATCTTTATTCTTCCTTCACTTTTGATGCTTTGTTTGATAGTAAAAGCTTGTTCTTTTGTTTTGGAAACAGGAGAAAGAAAGAGTATTAATTCTGAGTTGTGGCATGCTTGTGCTGGGCCCCTGGTTTCATTGCCTCCAGTTGGAAGCCTTGTGGTGTACTTCCCTCAAGGTCACAGTGAGCAAGTATGTTGGTTTCTCCTTATCTCTGAAAGCGTAACAAAATGTGAATTCAGGCTTCTGATTGAAGTTAACAACTCAATCCTCAGGTTGCTGCATCGATGCAGAAAGAGACCGAATGTGTGCCGAGTTATCCTAATCTTCCCTCCAAGTTGATTTGCATGCTTCATAACGTCACGTTACATGTATGAGAGCCTTCCAACTTCCAGTTTTGTTGTAATCAGTTCTTAACAAATGTAGTGATTTATGTTTTTGATAGAAGAATGATTGCATCTACTTTGATTTGAAAAAGCATACCAACATATCTTGATCTTCCCAAGTTGATTTTCACGCATGAGAGCCTTCCTACCTGCAGCTTTGCAGTCATGAACTCTTTACACATGGGGTGCTTTATGTGCTTGGCTCAATGATTAGATCTACATTGATATGCTGCATGCATGGCAAACTCTTCAATAATGTTTTGTTGGACGATCCTAAGATTTATCTCTTACACGATTTATTCTTTTTACTAATTCATCAAGGCAGTTAAATGAATGAGTTTTGGGTTGAATGGGTGTTAGGAAATTTGTAATCTCTATTGCGGGGCTCATCCAGCATAGGCGCAATCCTATAATTTAATAGTCAAGAATGGGGAAACAGCCCTCTTTATGATTCATTGAAATTTATGTATTTTATTGATATTTTGAATCAGGCTGATGCAGAAACCGATGAAGTTTATGCCCAGATGACCCTTCAGCCTGTAACCAAAGTAGGTCAGCCACTCTGTTTTATTTTAATGAAATAAATATCCATCACTTTTTCCCCGATAAAAATCATGTAAAACATATTTCTACATGAAGTGCATCAAAATAACCATCTACAGTGTGCATTATGGGGCATTGCTGGCATCTGATCTTGGCCTCAAGCAAAACAGGCAACCAGTAGAGTTTTTCTGTAAAACTCTCACAGCTAGTGACACAAGCACCCATGGTGGATTTTCAGTACCTCGTAGAGCGGCTGAGAAGATCTTTCCATCTCTAGTGCGTAAATATATTTAAATTTTGGATTTATGCTTTGAATTTGAGCACTATTTTGCACATTTAGTATCTCTACTTATGCATGTCTGACCAAAAAGGTGTTTGTTAGGATTTCTCAATGCAACCCCCCGCTCAGGAGCTTATGGCCAGAGATCTACATGATAATGCATGGACATTCAGACATATTTATCGAGGTATTGCTCCCTTCTCAAATTCCTTCTCCTTTTGAGCCTCATTAGGCTTTACTCTGTTAGGCTGAAGTGATGCCTTGTTAAGCTTTTTCTTCTGCTTTTAAATATGAGTTTACTTCGAAATGCTACTTTCATCCCATCCTCTTATTTACTTCTAATCATCCAGGTGGACTCATATCTCTTTACATTTATTCAAGGATAAACATGATTCACCCAATTTTATTTGCTGTTAAGCAGTGCTTTATTTCATGTTGTTGTTCCTCATTGAATCTAATGGTTAGTTAGGCACTTAGGCTGTGAGGAATATTATTCTGCCTCTCTGTCAAAATTGTACCAAATCAAACTCCTGTTAGGAATGGTCACTTATTCATAATTTGACAATGTTATTCTTCTATGCTTAACATAAATAAGAACATTACAAAAGGGTATAGTGATAGACTTATGTGAGATACTAGAAAATGATAAGGCCATGCCAAGTTCAACTTCACCTACATATGAGTTGCTAGTCATCTGTACAAGAACCCTTTATTCCTGAATTTGCTGTTGGTAAGGAAACCATCACTTCTAGGGTCCAGATAGATGATGTTTTTGCCTACAATTCAAGGAGATTTTGATTTTATCTGGTTTACTTGAAACAACTAGAGCTATACATTAAACCTGCAAATTGCCTTTATTTTAGGACAACCAAAAAGGCACCTGCTGACTACAGGTTGGAGTGTCTTTGTTAGCACAAAAAGATTGTTCGCTGGCGATTCTGTCCTTTTTATAAGGTATATAAAAGATTTGAGAAAAAGAAAATTTCCTCCAATTGGATGTTCATCTTTCCTATCAACATGCTGATAAAATCTTTTTGGATGTAGAGATGAAAAATCTCAGCTTCTCTTGGGTATAAGGCGTGCTAATAGACAGCAGCCAGCCCTATCTTCATCAGTCATATCCTGTGATAGCATGCATATTGGAATTCTAGCTGCTGCTGCTCATGCTGCTGCAAATAACAGTCCATTTACCATATTTTATAATCCACGGTATTATTTTAAGATGCTTCTCATTCATATAACATGATCAAAATTATGAAGATGTGTATGACATGCTCTGACAAAATTCATTGATTTTATTAGGGCTAGCCCTTCTGAGTTTGTGATTCCCTTAGCCAAATATAACAAAGCAATGTACACCCAAGTTTCCCTTGGCATGCGATTTAGAATGATGTTCGAAACTGAGGAGTCAGGGGTACGCAGATACATGGGTACCATCACTGGCATCAGTGATCTGGATTCTGTGCGATGGAAAAATTCACAGTGGCGCAATCTTCAGGTATTTTTGTGTCAGTTAGGAGCTTATGGGAATGAAGATTGATTTGTGGAACTTCATTGTTGATAATGCATATTTCTAGTATTTTTCTTTCCAAAGACCCTTGGCAATGTCTTGGAGGTAGTCAATAGATGGGCTCACAAAAAAGTACTTATCAGTATGTTGAACCTCCTTTTAGAATCTATGTGTAGCCTCTAAACATAAAGGAGTTTCATAGTTTATATGCATTGTGTGAATGGAAAATCTATTGAGTTCTTTGTACCACAATTAAAGTGTTTGGATTTGATGATAATCTGATTTTTAATCTCTGGTTAGATCTTAGTAATTATTTCCATTTGTTTCTGACTGAGATATCTGATTTTTAACACCTTGATGCGAATGCATTTTGGTTCTACAATCCCTGATCACTTCTTTATGGAATTGAATATGTTGCTTTGGTTCTACAATGATTCTTATTGATGCATGTCCAGGTAAATGTGCTATTTCTCTTAAAGTTATCATGTTCATATGAAATTTGTATTCTTGACAGGCTGGGCTGGGATGAATCAACAGCTGGTGAACGGCCAACCGAAGCTTCAATTTGGGGGATATTGAACCCGTTGTAACTCCTTCTACTTTGTGTCCTCCTCCATTTTTTAGAACCGAAATTTCCCCAAACAACCAGGATTTCCAGGTAAATCAAAATTCCACGAGCAATCTTCTAGGATATGACTGAAATATAGTGAATTTATGCTTTTATTTCATTCAGATTAAGCTTTGCTTTTTTGTTGAGCTTTTGTCATTTTTAAGCTGGATGTAAAGTTTCCACCAAAGATGTTTGTTGGGTATCTGCTCCAGAAGACACTATAAGATAATTAGGCACTGTTTAGTAAGTGTTTTGAAAAGAGCTTCTTAAAAATTTTTGGAGAACTTTTAAAACTGTGTATTGACGTTTTGTTTGTTTGAGAACCAGAAGTGTTTTATATCTTTTTTATACTATTTTTAGTATATTTTAAAAGTAATACTTGTATCTGTGCTTATTTTTTTAATCATTCGCATTTTTGTATAAATAATTTTTAAACAATCTTGTGAAACAAGTAAAAGGATTAAAATAACTAAAATATGTTATCTAAAACACCATATTTTTTGTTCTTAAGAACAGAAAATAAAAACAGTTTTGAAAGCAAAGAAGGTGTTCCCTTGTTTTTGTTTTGAAAATAGAAACCGTTCCTGAAAACAAGCCAAATGAACCATCAAAATTTTTTTTTGGTCTACAAGTACATCTAGGAGTTTTAATTAATACCAACTTGCCTAAATACTTTGCTTGGCTAAAACTTCTATAGTTGTTTTTCGGTCTATGGTAATGACAATTATGAACTGATTTGAACATTAGTTGCTGTATGAAAGGGCTTCTCAAGAAATCTGCACCTGTCTGGTGCAATTCTAAATAGATTATATATTTTATAAAGACTTTGGTTGTAATGTAGCATACTGAATGATTCAGATGGAAGTTAAAACTTCTATAAATGCAATGTTCAATTAGAATTAAACGCTATAATGTCTTTTCTGCAAATGAAAATTACTTAAAACCAGAAACTTGGAAAGTTACTAGTTTTTCCTTTAAATTTCTTCTATGCAAGAAAATGAGCCTTGAAATATTAGTTAAAATAGGGTTTGATTTTTGGAACTGGTTGATGGGAATCAGACCTCACATCTTCTGATGTCCAATATTCCTTGCTCATATGTGTAAGGGCTTAGTCCACTTAATTGTAAATATTTGAACTTGAGTCCATTTTTTACCTGAACGTCCATTTGTTCTTTTATCAGAACCACACGAAGTATTTTCTATTAAATTAAAAATCAAGATATTCGAGACACCCTTCCACAATATGCCAACCCATCCAAGCATCATATTTTTCACCATAGTTTGTTTAGTTACTTGAGAAAGCACATTCTTCTTTGGAGTCCTATATTTAGCTGAAAAGCCAGATTAAACTATGGAAAGTTACAGTTATAAATGCATAGGAAGTAAATGTTTACATAATTGACACAAAAATCTGCACTAAGAAAGTTTGAATTACTTCTCATTCCATATTTTTTCTTACCAAATTTCTTGATTTGTTCTTGCAGATGATGAGTCTGACATAGAGAGTGCTATCAAGAGAGGCATGCCCTGGCTTGGGGATGACTTTGGCATGAAGGATGCCCCAAGCTCAATCTTTCCAGGCTTGAATCTAGTCCAGTGGATGAGCATGCAACAGAATAATCAATTTACGGCTTCTCAGTCAGGACTATTCCCTCCCATGGTTTCTTCAAATGCCCTGCACACTAACCTTAGCACCGATGACCCATCGAAATTGTTGAGTTTTCAAGCTCCTGCTTTGTCTGCGCCAAGTCTCCAGTTCAACAAATTAAATCAGCAAAATCAAGTTAGCCAATTTCAGCAGCCATCTTTGGCATGGCCCCAGCAGCAGCAGCTACAGCAATTGTTGCAGACTCCTATGAATCCACAGCAACATCCTCAGCAGCATCAGACCCAGCAGCAGCAACAGCCCCACCACTTCCAGCAGCCGCAGCAGCATCAGCGGCAGCAACAGCAACAGCAACAGCAGCAGCAGCAGCAGCAGCAACAACTGCAACAATTGCAACAACCACAGCAGCAGCAGCAGCAGCAGCAGCCGCCGCAACAGTTGCAACTGCAACAACCACAAAAGCAGCAGCAGCAGCAGGTGCCACTCCAGCAGCAGCAGCAGACACCACAGCAGCAGCCACACCAACAGCTGTTCCAACCAGCTTTTGTAAATGGCGGTGTTTCCTCAAATCAGATCCTTAATCAGACTTCACAGCAACCAATTCTATACTCTCAGCTTCAGCCACAACAGTCACTAACAGGCAATACCACCTCAACAAAGTATTCAGTCTGCTAATAGGAATTCATTCCCCGCTGGTATCTTTACCACAAGACTTGTAGTTCAGCAAAGTAGGAACAGCAGCCTAACCTTGTACAGAGGCATCAGCAGCCGCATACACAAATGCAACAATCATCCCCACAATCGTTGCAACATAGCTCATCTCAGAGGCCGCAGCAGCCACAAACCCAACAATCATCACATCAGAACCTACCGGATCATCAACTTCATTTGCAGTATCTGCAGAAATTGCAGCAACAGCAGCAGTTGCTTTCTCCAGTAAGCCCACGGTTACAACCCCCAAACAAGCCACAGCAACAACAGCAGCAGTTGCTTTCTCCAGTAAGCCCATACGCAACCTCTGCCGCCACAGCAAACAGCAGGCAAATCACCAAAACCAGTAGTCATCACAACAAAGCATCTTTGTCCCAGCAGCAGCTAAGCACCAATAGTTTCTCAACATCAGGGTTCATGCAATCACAACAAATACCCATGAACCAGCTCCAGGGCCAGCAGAAACCAAATACAGCAATCAAAGCTCATTCTGGGCTTACAGATGGGGATGCTCCATCATGTTCGACCTCGCCTTCTACTAATAATTGTCAGGTTCCATCAAATCTCCTCAATAGAAACCAGCAAGGCCAGTCATGTTGTTGGGGGATTCAGTGGAGCCAGCTAGTAATCTTGTCCAAGAGCTTCAAAGCAAATCTGATATACGGATAAAAAATGAAGTACCCACCCCAAAAGTACCAGACCAACTGAGATACAAAGGTAATGTTACTGATCAATTGGAAGCTTCTTCATCTGCTACGTCTTATTGCTTGGATGCTGGTGCCCTCCAGCAGAATTTCACACTCCCCAGCTTCTGTTTGGATGGTGATGTTCAGTCAAATCCACAGAGTAATCCTCCTTTTGCGGTTAATATAGATAGTTTGACACCTGACACTCTGTTGTCGAGGGGTTTTGACTCGGGAAAGGATCTTCAGAACTTGCTTTCTAATTACGGTGGCACTCCAAGGGATATTGAGACAGAGTTGTCTACTGCTGCGATTAGCTCTCAGTCGTTTGGGGTTCCGAACTTGTCTTTCAAGCCTGGTGTCAAAACGATGTTGCTGGTCATTGAGGCTGGGGTTTTGAGCCATGGATTGTGACAAAATCAGGCTCAGCGCATGCGGATCATATTTGAAAAGGTTTGTGATTCTCTTTAAGTTTAGCAATATTTAACTGTTTGAGAACACAGTTAGACTGACCTGCAACTTCAAACACAGGACAAACGCTTTGATGTCACTTTTTGGCATCAGATGCTGTCATCTCTTGCTAGGGCCCGATATTAGAAGCTAGTTTACAAGAGCATGCCCAAACCTGAACACCCTAGTTGTTTCGGGATTCAGAGGAAATGAGAGACAGACCTGCATAGGACAGCTCTCATTTTTATTTTTCTTAGACGTTTTTCTCATTAGTGTTTCTAATCCAACTTAAAGACTACACCTCTTTTTCCCTCCATTTCCTAGACTTTCTGGATGAAAATAGTGTTTCTAGCTTAGCTTGTCATGTTGATATCTTCTATAATGAGATAAGGTTTACATGTTAAATTTCAGACACCTCACAGGTAAATATAAAAGTGACGGTTTCTAAGCTTCCTGCATATATATAGCTCATGCACTGCATAATCAACACGTGCAATTTGTTTTCCATGATGAAGAAAATTTCTCTGCCATGATATAAATTACCTTCCTCACATAATAATGAACTTTGCAAATGGATCGTTGTTTTCGGCATTTATTTTGTGAAAATGATACATGTGGATGAAATATGATCTACAAAATAGACATGGAAATGAACATTTGAATTGGAAAAGAAAAGCTATCTTGTGGCAGTAACACATGTCTCGCCTCAAATACTAGTTTTTAGATGACCAACTATATCTGAAGACTCCATGCTGGTCTAAGTCAAAATCTTTTCATCTTCCTTTTTGTTTCCTGATAGATCTTCAAGCATATCTGTTAATTTCTGAATCTTATGATCAGTAGAGGTTGCAACAATCCAGATTGATAAGGATTCACAATGTCTTTCTGTTTAACATAGTTTTGTGATGGCCTTTTCTGTCAACGGTTTATTTCTTTTTTGTCATCCTAATGCCATTGCTAAAATCGCTAATACCTATCTGAATTCTTGAAGGTTCAAAAGCGCGGTTCTGTTGGGCGATCTATCGATGTCACACGCTACAAAGGTTACGACGATCTCAGGCATGATCTTGCCCGTATGTTTGGAATCGAAGGGCAGCTAGAAGATCCACAAAGAACTGAGTGGAAACTTGTTTATGTCGATCATGAAAACGACATACTACTTGTTGGCGATGATCCTTGGGAGTACGTCAAAAACTGTTTCTCTTATACACATTGCTTGCTGTCTCAATCATGCTGAATCATTCTCGTTCTCATTTCTTTCTCTCTAATTAACTTGCAGAGAGTTTGTAAGCTGTGTTCAGGGCATAAAGATATTCATCGGTCTGCTGAAGTATTGCTAGAGATGAGTTTGGATGGAGATCTGGGTAACGTACCCGTCCCTAATCAAGCATGTAGTGGGACTGACAGTGGAAATGCATGGAGAGGTCATTACGAAGATACCTCAGCTGCCTCATTTAATCGATAAAAAGTTACACATACTTCCTAACATCGAGTTAACTTGGTCAAGCTGGAGAACAGACAGACTCGTCCGGATGATGCTTCTCAGTTCTAAGAGCAATGTGAATTAGCTCTTTGATTAAGGCAATGTCTCCATAAGCAGAGGGAATCGGTTGAGGAACTACAAGTACATTGATTCCCTAGTTGAGGAACTGAGCTCAAACATATAGTAGTAGGGCGAAAACGAAAAGCTACACAGCTTTTATTCAAATTTTTTCATGCTGGCTGGCTCCTGCGTCTGATCTTGTTGCAATTCGGGAAAGAGCCTGCAGGGTCAGCAACAAAAAAGGAAGATGATGTATAATAATACACTACTTTTGCTTCAGTTAAGGCTAAACATATCACGTACAAACAACCATGTTTATATGTTCTGTTCTAAATTGAAAAAACCATGCCCTTCTAGGCACACAATTTTACCTATTGTAACCATGGCTACGAGTATGGTTAACTATTCAGGTGTCCTCTTCAGAAAGTCTGTTTCTACTTATACACGAAAAGCGTTTTTAAATCATATCATATTCAAACTAATCTTCATAAAAGTCGGAAATGATCACAAAGGGTAAACTCTACATAAAATATAATTGTATTCTCAAAGTTCGAACTTGAGATCATCGATTAAGCTAAGAAAAAACCTACCATGACTACGAGTATAGTTAACTACTTTATTCATTTATTTTGGTCTGATCATGAGGTATCATGAGCAAACCCCTATACACACAAAAGGTATCTTAAAGCCATACCACATCCCATATAAGTCTGATCAAGAGGGACTACAAGAACGATAAAACTCTATCATAAAACACACCAGATCTGTTGGCAACTCGAACTTCTGCACCGCAATTAAGATGTGAGATATTTCAAATTGTCTCACTTATATGCACGGTGGTTACATTTAACGCACCATATCCTGTATAGACATTTACTGCAGTTGATAGATTTTTTTTTTTCTTTTCTTTCAAGAACAAACTTTAACAATCAACCATCACCTCCATCCATAAATATATCTCATTTAGCAAAAGAGGCGTGATGAACAACCGCAAGAAAGACCAATACAAAATCCATGTAGAAAAGCCTAAGGAAATGGAGAACGGATGGATAGCCTGGAATATCCTACATAAAATCCGGAAAACTCCTCATTACAGAGAATGATAATATAGATAGGAGCACAGCCATTACATCCGACGCCTTCAGGACCATGTAATCAGAACCATCACTGCCCTGAAGTCATTCCCGCATACTTGAATACAGAACTGAATTTCCAGGGCTCACAGAAAGAGGTTTTTACCTTCTCATCCAAAGGACCGCCCAACCGCCACAACCTGGTATATATCGAAGGACATAATGCATAAATTGAAGATGGGGAAATCACATATAAACCTCGTACTGAAAGAACCTGCATGAAACTGTGATTTTGTTGATTACCACTGCTCCAATGGAAGGCTCTTTTCCTGTTTCGCCTCTCTGTTAGCAGCAAGCCCCCTGCAGTCTTTTCCTCGGCCTCAACAACCTGCATTTGGAAATTAAAGCAAGGCATGTTACACACACACTTCAGATTAATAATAATGATAATAACACATCAGTCAGTCAGTAAGTTATTTCTCCATTTGTTTGATGCCTTTAACTAGGGATAGCAATTCAAACACGACCGGGGCTCTGTAATTGGGTGACATAATGATGTCACATATACCTGTTTATTAATTTGTCATTTAAATTAAAATAAATTACACTAATCTGCCAATATTTGATACAAATAACATATTAAATGTGGTTAACTGGGTTAAATTTAATTTAAACGTGTCAATTCGGGCCAATTTCATGTCAGGCGTATTGACACAAATACATAATATTAAACGTTATGCGGGTCAACATGAATTTGACCAAAACAAGCAAAAAACGTGTCGATTCGTATTGGGTCAAATTTTGCCACGTCTACCTTTAACACCCTTTCTCACGTGAAGCGTCATACCCGCACATTGAGAGTCAAACAAACCAAATAGAGTCTTCCGTGGACTTTTAAATCAACAAATGAGGAACAAATTGCAAAGAGAAGGCTCGAACCCAAAACCTCAAGTTCTAATACCATGTTAAACAACCAACTCTCCTACAAGCCTGAGCTTTCTGTAGGAATTAAAGCCACATGAATATCATGCCTTTAACAATTACGCTGTTTCAACAATCAAGTCTGTAACGAGGTTATTCTGTGCAACCAGCCATTGAAATGCAAGGCAACAATGCCGCATTGCAATAATCCAAGTCAGACAACATCAGCAAAGGATGCTGTAAGGATTTTTTTTTTTTTTGATAGAGGTAATATACATATAACCAGCCTCTTCTCTAAACCAGAATTGTACAAAGAAAAAGAAAGTAACATTTTTATAATCGTTTCCAAATCTAAATTTTCTAGAGTGGATATGCAGCCAAATGTGAGGTAGAGTTAAAACATTCATGTGGGACTTGATTGTTTAATATACATCAAGATTAGTTTCAGAGCCTGTATTTTTAGGTGGATTACTATAGAGAAAGCAAATTAACACCAACTGTTAACAAACCTTGATTAGGACTCTATCGTTCAAGGGCTTCAGATCCTTAATCTCATCTGTCTCGAGAATACCAACAATGTCATCCTCCTTCAAAATAAGATGATTGGATCCATTGAACTCGACCTCTGTCCCTGCATACTTGGAATACACTACCTGGGCACCATTCTACATGCATAAAATATGTTAATTGATATCATTAAGACATTAACAATGGAAAAATGAGGAACTGAGGAAAGTAATTTAAACTAAATGATCACCTTGACAGAAATGTCCAATTTGTTCTTCCCAATTGTCTTGCCTTCTCCTACGGCAACAACCTCCCCTCCTTGTGGTTTTGTTTGAGCTGTTGCTGGAAGTAAAATACCGCCCAAAGTCTTCTCCTCTGCAGTTTTTATCTTTACTAGCACCTGTCACCCAAAGGCTTCAGGAAGTGTACTGCAATTCCCAGAAGACCTCAAGTTAAACAGGGCAAAGGGACAAAGGAAAAAAAAAAGGATAATACAATACAGAAAGCCTAGGTGCATCTAAGGCTCCATATGGAACTTGGAAAGTACTAAGGAAAGAAAATAGGGAGGAAAATAGAAAGAAGAAGTGGAAGGGAAGATAATATGGAGGAAAATAAAAAATAAGTTTCAACTTAATAAATTAATTATATATGTTTTATTAAAACTTATTTTATTTGTTTCTCTGTTATATAAGGACTAAAAAATTTAAAAATATGTAAAATTTTGAAGAATTTTGATTATATTTGATTTTCTTTTATATTTTCCGCTGTGAAACCAAACGTGAGAAAATCATTTTCCTTGGCATTTTTTTTCCTTTCCCTAATACTTTCCGGGTTCCAATCTGAGCCTAATAGAAAAGAGGAAACCTTTAAATAATGGAATATCCATGATGCAATCCTAAGAACAATAATAATCAGGGAAAATATTAATCTGTTAAACAGGAATAAATCAAACTCTCATACAGCTGTTGCACATTGCAGATAGAAACTAATAACAGCTTCTCAAATTCAAAATCTTTATAGCAGGATCCATTCTTGAAGCCGATTTACATCTACATAGTCAACAACAAAACCTGAAACTACCAATTTGGTTGATATCAAATTTTACATTATGTTCATACTAACCAAAAGTCAGTATAGGATTAAAAAATCCATGCTATCTAGTAAACAATTACCCTTTAAAGCCCCTGCTCGATTTCCTAGAGAAACAACCATTACTAAAGATGAAATAGGAAAGCAAAATTAATTTGCAAAACCACACTAAGCAAGACCCTCACTTGTTGCAATTCAACTGCCAACCAGTTCTATAGCCACAATAAGAAGAAGAAGAAGAAGAAGAAAAGATACCTTCGGGGCAACAACAGTGGCAGCTCTGACAACCAAACTCCGGAAGGACCTCTGGGTGAGACCACTTGCTTTCAATGGAAGACCGGCTGATGGAATTCTGACCGTTGAGGCTCTAAACCCCTCAAATGAAGGCAAACTCCTCGTTGAAATCGTTGGAGCAGTAGCCATTTCCTGCAACAAAATCGCCCCTTTAATCACACTAATTGATAAGATACAAACACAATAATGCTAAAGTTCATGGAGGAGCGGAGAAGTATATACCCCTACTGCTTGATTGGAGAGATATCGGAATAAAGGGTTTTTCTGAAGAACGTTGGGGGAGAAGAATAGAAGAGAGGATAAACCCTTAGAGAGATAGATGAAGTTGGGAGGGACCTTTAGGGTTTTTAGATTTATCAAATAAGAAGACGTTTCTAGAATATTGGAGTGAGGTGCGTTGTCTGCTGCTGATTTTAGTGAAGTTTGCTAGTACCCTCTAATACGACGTCGTTTTCACCTTGCTCCAGCTTAGTACGACGTCGTTTCGTTTTACTCCAACGTCTCTTCATCTTTCTCTCTCTTTCAAGCCTTTGTTGGTTCGAGATAATGAGTGATTTTTCTTTACCGTTAAAAATCACTTATTTCATCATTTTCTTTAATAAAGGTTCCGTTTAAGCGTGTTTCATTTATTTTTTTGTGTTTTATTATCGACGTATTGTGACCAGTTATTATGTATTTTTTTCGTGAGTTTTTATGTTATTGACGAATGTGAAGGTCGATCTGTGGAATCGTCGAATCAGTATTGTTCTTTGGCGTGTTCTGAATGTTTGAAATCTTAGGTGTTTTTAGATATTTTTAGATTATCGGTCTTGAGTTGATCATTTTTTCTATTGACTGTTATTCTCCAAAGTTTTTATTACTTTTGATCTCGATTATATTAGAATTAATAAATTTCTGACTTTTCAAAAAATAATATGAGCAGAATGAGCCCAAATAGGTTTGACAGGCCCAAGATCATGACCCAAGGTTAGTTCGGAGAGTCTATCTAAATCATGGCCCAAATTAATAGGCCAAGAGTTGGTTATAGACTCTTCAAGCTCTGTACTGAGACCCAATCCAACTCCAATAAAAAATGCACCAAGGCCCACCCAAAGTCTGAATCAAACCGGGTATACAGTGGGCCAGGACTGATGTTGTCCACTCTTTCAAAAATTGGGCCAGTGGCTCGATCCAAGCCCATTCCATACTCTTAAAAAGCTCAAACGTAGAATCAATAAATTTATACCTTTTCAAAAAATTATATGAGCAGAATGAGCCCAAAAAGGTTGACTGGCCGGAGATCATGACCCAAGGTTAGTTCGGAGAGTCTATCTCAATCCTGGCCCAAATTAATAGGCCAAGGATTGGTTATGAACTCTTCAAAAGCTCTGAACTGAGACCCAACCCAACTCCAAAAAAAAATGCACCAAGGCCCACCCACAGTCTGAATCAAACCGGGTATACAGTGGGCCAGGACTGATGTTATCCACTCTTTCAAAAATTGGGCCACTGGCTCGATTCAAGCCCATTCCATACTCTTAAAAAGCCCAAACGTAGACTTTTAAAAATAAGCAAGAGAGCCCAATAGCCCAATATCAAGCTCAAGAGTCACGACAAAAGAGTGACGGTTAGCGCTGACGTAGGAAATGCAAATGTCAGGCCTGACGTCACTGAGAGTCAACGCGTTGCGACAGTAGTAGTAGTAGTATATTGGTGTCAAACAAACTGTCAAATGGCCGCGGTTGGAGACTCAGACTATTTCTGATGCTTATGTCTGTGCTTACGTCATCTTCATACCTTTTCTACTTCTCCAACTCTTAGCAGTCAACACGTGTCTCCCTAATTCCAGCTCTGCTGCTTTTGTCTCCCTTCCTGCGTTACTTCGCAATTTACATTAAATGGACTATATAGATTAAGTTGAGATGAAAAAGTATTTAAACAAACGGTGGCGTTTGTTTTTGGTATATCTTTGAAAACGTCGAACTTCGGCGTTAAGGCTGTTTATTTTAAAATTTTAAATTCTTGTGCGAAATTTTTTAAAAGTTACAAATAGAAAAATGAAATATTTGAACTTACATTTAGAAAAAATCATTTGTGAAAATAAGAAAAGCTGTTCGTTGTCGATAAAGAGAATTTGTGATATCTTATTTCTTATGGATGGCGGAAGGGTTTGGGGCAGGTGATCGTTGTGGCTTATTCGTTTATTTTTTCGATTACCCGAGCACATGCCGTTTAAAAATTAAGCGGGGTGAAGTAGAAATGAAAGAATTAGAACTCTGCGTTTACATTTTATTTTTGTTTTTATTTTTAAATTTTAATTTTTTTATATTTTTATTTTATTTTTAATATATTAAAATTAATATTTTTCGCAAAAATAAAAACATTATAAGGCTTATAAATTATTTATTAAAACATTATAATAATAATAATTATTTATATTAAAGTATAAAATAAAATAATAAAAAATATTTTAAAATATAATCGGATAATCGGAGTGGGGCTTATTATTATTATTTTGGATATATGGTTCGTATTCTTACGTTCAAGATTAAGTTTACGTAGAAATCGAAAAAATCTAAATCATGAAATTAAATTTAGCGACTTTATATTTTAGAAATCGAAAAAATTTCAGTTTGTCTCGAGAATTCGATGAAACTTTTTGAGTCATTTAGATTCATGAGGCAATTTATATGTTGTGATCCCAGTTTCGTTATCAAATATCTGATAAAAAACATTATAATAATAATTATTATTTATATTAAAGTATAAAAATAAAATAATAAAAATATTTTAAAATATGTCGGGCGGGACTTTATTATTATTATTTTGGATATATGGTTCGTATTCTTATTCGGTCAGTTTACGTCGAAAATCGAAAAAATCTCGTCCTTTAGAGTCATTTTAGCGGTACCTCCTTTCAGAAAATGAAAAAAATTCAGTTTGTGCCGAGTCGATGGCTTTTTGAGTCAGTAGATTTAAGCGAGGCAGATTCTTGGTAGCGATCCAGTTAAGTTATCAGAGATCTAGAGAATTTTAAAACCGCGAACAACTATGTTAATTTATTTTTATTAACGTTCTGAATTTTGAAAATTTGAATTTTAAGGTTTCTATAGAATGTAATCACGAGCCGTATGGTTGAGAAAATAAGGCTGAATCAATTTAAAAGCACGATTAAAATTAAATTAAGCGTATGTCATTAAATGCAGGCGGGGACTGAGGAACGCAAATAATATCTTTCAGTTGTCATTCACCTCGCTACGATGCTTATGTCTGTGCTTACGTCATCTTCATACCTTTTCTACTTCTCCAACTCTTAGCAGTCAACACGTGTCTCCCTAATTCCAGCTCTGCTGCTTTTGTCTCCCTTCCTGCGTTACTTCGCAATTTACACTAAATGGACTATATAGATTAAGTTGAGATGAAAAAGTATTTAAATAATAAAGATCATACCACCACATGGTGGTAAGATGGTTGAGTATTTTATACCTTAATCAATTTTTGATTTGAGACTTAAAAATATAATTGTATTATATGATACGGTTTTATTATTTTTATAGTTTTTTTCAACTCGTATAAATATTAGTATAAATGTGATATGACTTAAATATGTTTTTTTTAATGTACGTGATTTGTTTAAATCATTTTATGATATGATCAAACAAATAATTAAGATCATATAGAATTTAAGATTTTATTCTTCGTTAAAGGTAAAAGATTATTAAAATAATTTGAATAATGTTTAGTTTTAAAGTTGGCTCATAACACGGTTTTAGGTGCCGTGTATTAGAAGTTTGATCGTATTAATATTTTTAGAGCGCCATGAATTAAAAATCCTTGTCAGCGTAAGGAATGTTGATTCTTATATGTTCTTTTAATTTGATCGTGGTAGTTGATGCGAGTTTTAACGCTCTATCGTATGGATGTTGAGTTTTTTTTTTAATCGTTTCAAAAGATGATAAGTGTAGAACCTCTTTTATCTTGTGATCAGGAATGACAATTGGACTTTGATCTGTGTCATGTGCCAAACTCTAAATATAGTCTGATCTTTTAAAATTTTGGTTTTATATAAATGTCACTGTATTATGCATATAACGTTTGTAAATTTTTGTTTGAAAGTTAAAAGGTGTCTTAATTTAAAAAAAAAATATTAAAATAAATCAAATGGTTATAATAATAATCACTTTCAAAGCCAAGTAATAATTTTGTACCTTAACTAAATAATCAAAGATGAAGACAGTTGTCAGCGCCCAACACCCTTGACGTTACTATATTATTAACAATCCCGTCTTTGAACAAAAAAAAAAAACCACCAAATCACACCCTTGACCAATTTCAACATTAATTCTTAATTATAATAATATAAAAAATAAAATAAAAAAATTGAATAAAGTCAAACAGTGAAATTGATACGCCATATGGTCTAAAATCTTTAGTATATAGAATGCACTTGTAAAGTGTGCTACATAACAAATAATAATAAATTAGAGACATCTGAATATCTATGAGTCGCTTTAGGTGTTTTGGGGCCCAAGAACCTTCGTCATGTATTTCTGATGGCTTAATTAGCATGTGATTTGAGTCGTCACATGGGAGTGAAGAAAGGAGCACGTGGCGCCCACATGGGCGACATAGTGGGTCCCAGAGATGAACCGCGTAGGCAAACTCCAGCAATGTCTGGGTTTGGAATTCAGAGGAACACGGTTGTTTGGTGTTGACCCACATCTGCCCATATAAATACAATCCCAATCCTCAGAGCCGTCATTACCCAAACTGGAGTCTGGAACACAGTCTCTCAGGGATACTCTCGAACTTCATAGAAACAATCATTTTAAGTCGGAAAAATTCAACCGACAAAGAAGACGTGGATGGTGATGAAGAAGACGATTGTGGCGGCGGGAACAAGGAGTCCGGCGGAGAACAACAGCGATAGTACCAGGTATAAGGGAGTGAGGAAGAGGAAGTGGGGGAAATACGTGTCGGAGATTAGACTTCCCAACAGCCGGGAGCGGATCTGGTTGGGCTCATACGACACGGCGGAGAAGGCCGCGAGGGCCTTCGACGCCGCCCTCTACTGCCTCCGCGGCCGTACCGCCAAGTTCAATTTCCCCGATAATCCGCCCAAGATCGCCGGCGGAGATTCCCTCACCAGGGCGGAGATTCAAGTGGCCGCCATAAAATTCCTCGCTAGCTGAAACACAGGAACTTCTCCGCCGCCGCCTCTACCAGCCAGTCCATCCCGGAACTGCAACTGGAGTCTCCCTCGCCCTCGGTCTCCGGCGAAACGACGCATGTGGAAACGGACAGTGAGATAAATCTAGAAGGCTCGCTTTCGGAATTATTTAAATGCATAGGCTCCGATGCTTATGTGCCCGACTACGGAATATTCCCCGGATTCGATGATCTGTCGGACACTTTTTTCCCTCCGGCAATGTCTACAAATGACTACGAAGAAGAAAACCTGGACACATTTTTCTCCGACGATACATTTCTTTGGAATTTTTAAAGGCGCTGAATTCATTCATTCTTCATATCCCGGAAATATTTTAGATTCCGGGATAGGAATCGGAATCGGAATCGGAATCGAAGGCTAATTTTTGTATAGCCTCTGGTATATTATTTTTTTTCCGTGTCACCCACAATTCAATTATTCTCAGAATAAATGGGAGCTGCGGTTTATTGTCAACTTCTTCAACTTCAAGTGAACTCCAATGTCATGTCCAATTTTCATGTAAAATTCGAATCTCTAATCTCTTGTTTTATGAATCACACTCATATACTTGCAGTCAAAGATGAATCTGTTGTCGCTTACATTGCTATGGAAATAATCAATTCGAAATTAAAGCAATTCACACATTTGAACAAGAAGACACCATTTTCATTCTCTTTTTAAATACTGACATTTGAAATTTGTTTCTAAATCTATGATCCTTTATGAGAAATTAAGTAGGGAAGTTTTCCTTTGGGATATACACTCATTTTAACTATGAAACTTTTATTTTTCTTAAAATATTTTAAAATTCAAAACTTTTATTTTAGTGATTTTTTAGGGCATACAAGGACTTTCAGACTAATCTCATACGAGTTGATATGGGTTATAAGAGTCAATGGCTTTTAATGACTCTTAGAATTTTTCTTGTAGTTATAATTAAAAAATATTAAAAAAAAAAATATTATATTACTCTCACTTAAATAAAAATTCTAAACTTGCCCCATTGCCCTATTTTTCTGGCTCCTCCAGTGATAGTGATATATAAAGCTCTGCTATAATGATGCATTTAAAGACTTAAAAATTTCGAAACATTGATTAAAATGAAGAGGCATCGATAAATACCATCACTATAAATTGATATTCCTAACCATACATCTGAAATTATTTTCAATAATTATAAATCTCAGTCTTGTTTAAGTGATAAAGAGAGGAATGGATGTACTAAAGGTCCCAAGATAGAGCCCTTATAAGAATAAGATATTATGATAATATAATGCAAAGTAATTAAACCTAAAAAAATAAATTACAAATCCTAAATTATTTTGTATAATTGCAAATTTCACTAAAGACTATTGTTTTCGTCAAAAAAAAAAAAATGGAGTAAATATCAAATGACAACCCCACACCTTCCTAGTAGCTAGAAAGCCTACGAACTTTGAAAAAGGTGGTTTTCTTTTAAGTTTTTTTATTCAAAAAAAGAAAAAAAAACTTTGAAGTCTTTAGGATGATGATCATCATGATGGTTATGACTTATGAGCGTAAATTTCAACCGTTACAAAAGAAAATAAAACAATATTTGCACAATTTGCCGTGGGCTAGACAATAATTTTCAACATTGATTGCTTAGGCAATTATGAAAAAATAATGATTGGAAATTTTTTAGGGTTGGAATTATGAAGAATAAGATGTGTTTTTAAATTATCTTCTCCATGGAGTTATTCTATATTAATATACCAGTATTGGGTAAAAAAATTGTTTAATGTATTTGTAAGATGGAGAATTATTTACTACTCTCAAAATGGAAAATTGTTTTTATCAACAATTTTAAGTAAAGTATCTTGAAATTTTTTGAGAAATTGTGGAATGAGTTGGTAAAAATAAAACTAAAAAAGTAAAATAATAAGAAAATATATCTAAATTTCATAAATTTTCTCATATATTGTTCTCAATTTGTTTTTACTTTATATCTCTTAATAAAAATGAAAAGGAATAATTTTTTCTATATTTTTGTAATAAAATAAAATATAGAAAAAGGATAAGAAGGAGTTTTTTTTAAACCTTTTTTCTTGAGAAAGGCCTTATAAGCTTATAATTTTAAGATAAATAGAAAGCGTTAATTAGACTGAATTACGAGGGCCTTATAAGCTTGCTCATTTTAAGATAAATAGAAACGTTAATTAGGCTGCTTCAGTGATTAGGTTTAAGTTGATAAAGGGAAATAAGAGTCTGGGTTTAATTAAATCGTTGAAGCCAAATTTGTAAATAATCTTATTATGTAATGCAAAGTTAGAGCTGACAATTTGAGCTCGAAAAACTTGGAATTAAGATTGAGTTGGATTGCTATTTTATTTGGTTCGAAATAATTGGATCAAACTTGACCCGACCTAATTTGAGCAGCGATTTTATTTACTATAAAGCGATTTCGATTTGATCGGCGAAATTAAGTTGATTAGTCTACATTTCTTGGCAAAAAAAACATCATAATGAAATGAAAAATCATTCTTAATTATTTTCCCCTTAGGGTACAAAAACATCATTTCCCCTTATGATTATATGATTGAAATGAAAGAAAAAAAGGTTTTCGATAAATGCTTTTGGTCACAAATAAATTAAATAATGAAATTACAATCATATTCATTCTTAATCTAATGTGGCACATATTTCGACGGATATCTTAGAACTTGGTAATTTAAAAAAAAAATGTTAGAATAGAAAATATCAATATTATGATATTCAATCCACTTGGTAGCATAGATTTTATTTTGCTAAAGATGTCACGCAAGTGTTCAATCAATAAATACTTACATTAAATTGAATATATAGTTCCTAATTTTAAGAAAGGAAATTTAAGAGATAAATAATGATCTATCAAAATTAATAATAACATTAATCAACGCGAATATTAAAATTATGCTATATTAAATAACCATTATAGAATGCAAACCAATTATCAAATTAACATGAAATGATATTTTCAAATATAAGTAATTTAATACCCATCAATAAGTCTAGAATATTTAAAAAGTATGTCAATTATAATTATTATAAGAACATTTCATGAAATATTAAATTAACAGGGATAAATATGTTTAGAATAAAGTTTAAATTAATTTTATCAAATAAATTTCTCCATCCATACTTGAACATAGGACTCTTCTTTTTTTTTAATGTCATGTTTTTTTAAAACTTTGTTTTATCGATTATGTGGACGAAAAAAATATAATTTATTTTGAAATTAAGTTAAATCATGAACTAATAAATATTAATTTTACAACATACCATTAATCACTAATAAATATAATTATTAGTTATTAACTGATAATTGTAATTTAAATTAAAAGTCATTTTATTAAATGACTTTTATTACTCGCTATAGTGGAAGAACTTAAAGTAATTAAGAGATTAAGTGGTGGCCATTCATCATTAATTGTTCGCAACATCATTTTTTTAATATTATTTTTTGGTTTTTTAAATGATAAATTTAATTAAGCTATTTATTTTATACTATTATTTTTCTATTTTCTTTCAAGCTACTTTTCATATTCAACCATGAAGACAGTACTTATTCCATAAGGTTTAGTTGAAAATTTTGACTTAAGATGAATTTTAATTGTTTGGAAGTTACCAGTCAGCAGAAAGGGTCTGACGAAGCTTCATGTTGTATTAATTAGGTTGGGATAAGGATCACATCACTGTCAGTCTGTCACTGTTAATATAAGTGTTACAAACTAATTATTAAAATACAACATCTTCATCTTATAACATAACAAAATAATATATTATTAAATTTTTACTTGGTTAAGAAATTAGTAATTTAAATTAAATTATACTCTATTAGCAAAAATCTCAAGTGTTACATTCTCCTTGGACTAGTTTGTTATATTGTAAAAATATTAAAATTTGAACATCTACAATGAATTCATTTTCTGACCCAAGTTTTACTATTATTATATATATAAGAAAGATCAATTTTGTTAGATGAATTATATATATACCATATATATATATATATATATATATACTATATATATATATATATATATATACGTATTCACTTTTGTGACATCGTTATATTATCTTTGTTTTTTAAGTTCTTGAATTTGGCATCTCCCATTATTATTATTTTTGGTATTAGACTGCCTTGACTACATGACGTAATATAAAGAATTTGTAAAAAAAATGATTCGACGATGGTGTGTTGATCATATTTTCGATGATTAAGTCAATGAAAAATAGAGAAAGAAAAGTAAATAGTTTTTATAAAAGTTTGAATGCATAAGCTACGTTGTGGAAATCTCGCCGATTCTGAGAGCGTAGTTTCTTGATATTCTTAATTTTAGGAATAACATATTTTAATTCTAAAATAAAATATTTTAATTTTAGGGATAAAATATTGTCGCCTCAGATATATTTAGAAAATAAGGGATTGGCGAGTGGTGATAAATACATCTTTAACGTATTTTTCGCTTTTCGTATGCTTATATAGCAACGAACTTAATCTGAGATAGGGTGGTCGATTTGTGAGGCTTGAAATCACAGATGGAGTTCTTGTAAAATGAGTATCCCAATAGGACACTCTGGCTTTCTTAGATTAAGCTTTAAGATTCCCTTGTTTTGTTAGTTCCCGTCGAGTTTAATATGGTAAAGTGGAATTACAGCGCATTAAATGAAATGCAGTAATTAACTAGACTAGACCATTACTCGGCAATTTGAAACATGACTTGGCCTTGTCGTAAAAGCAATTCAGATATCTTTGCAAGTATTAAAGCCATTATGAACTAACAAAACGAGGGAATTTTAAAGCTTATTTGAGAAAGTTAGAGTGTCATATTAAATCGACCATGTAATTTCGTCTGAGGTTTTGAAGTCCTTACAATGAGCCAACTTTCTTACGGAATATAGAGATAGTTATGGATAAATATATAAAAGCAGAAAATATGTAAAAGAGGTATTTATAAGTGGGATTCTCAATTTCCAAATCTTTTATTATTCGGAATATTAATCATTTATAAGGAATAACATATTTTATCCATAAAATTAAGAAATTTTATTCCTAAAATTATGGGAAGATTGGTGAGCAAATGTATCATCGAGGAAGTCTCCCACGAGTAAGGACATTGAACTTTTAAAAATTCTCTACTTAACCCAACATAAGTTTTTAAATGAGCTCAATTATCGAAGATATGATTGTGCCACCATCTTGGGATCATGCACTGGTTAAAATTCAAAGTCAGCACATTTGGGTGGGTGAGACCATGCGATGGTTGTTATACAAATTCTCCTTGTATACAAATTTCTGTAAGTTGACCATTCTAGAACAAAAATAATAAATATAAAATCAAATGCATTGTTCATTGATTAAACTATGCGATATAAACAAATCATTCTAAAGCACTTCAAAGCCATACCTCTCTTTTAACTTTCATGTTATTTTCTAACTTTCTTTAACAAAGCGACCGATGATGGATTTTTAATTACCATTATTAATATGAATCGTTCATTCTGACCGTTTTTATTTTCTTTGTTTATGCGTAGTTAAATACATAAATATTTAAGTTTTATCTTATTTTACCGTATTGTTATTGTTTTATTATAGCGTTGATTTAACATTCACGATCGTATTTATCTGGCAATTAGCAGAGTAAAATAAGATTAATTCATCGAATATATCATTAGATTATGATCACAAGTATGTTAAAAAACTGAAGTCGTAGATATTTGATTAATGAAAGATATTATTAAAATTATGATCGTAAATTTATTAAAAAATTAGAGTAAGTGGAAGTATTACAATCGCTTATATAATTTTATTTCCTTTAAAAAAAAAAACTATATGGTCGTATTGAATATTTAGTTTCTCATTTATTTTTAATAATTATATTTAGTAAAGAATTATTGTAACCGAAGTCAAATGAGGGAGTGAAAGAGGACATCTATCATCAGGAAATCAAGAAGACAGTCAAAGGTCGGTCCCACCACAGTAGGACTTTCAGTCACACACAACGTGTCCGCAAAGGAATATGCGTAAGCTCCAAGTGTACTTTCACTTCCCATTCAACGGCCCAAAATGTGCCACATCTCACCCTTATTATTGTCAAGATGATATATTTCCGTGTTTTCACACGTGTCACTCCTGTAACCGATCCGCGCGTCCTCCACGTTCTTGAATCCTAAAGACCAACCACTTCATCCTGCTTTTTCAGTCAAGCAGAAATGGTGAGACCATCGGCGAGAAAGGACGGCGACAGCAGCGACGTAAGCGGCCGTTACACCGGCGTGAGGATGATGGGGCGGTGGAATTTGGCGAGTTCGGATGCCGCACAACCGTGACAGAATCTGGTTAGGGTCGTACGGAACCGCAGAGGGAGGCCGCCAGAGCCTACGACGCCGCCTTGTTGTGCCTCCGTGGGGCGTCGGCGTGGTTCATTCCCTTCAGCACCCCAGATATTCAGGCGCCGCTGTATCGCCAGGCGGAAATTCAGACGGCGGCGTCTAAAGCTACGCTCGCAAAGGCACACCACCGGAGGAGTGCGAAAGAGCAGACTCGAAACCGCCGGAGACGGCGGCAGAAGACGCGGTTTCAGTTCCAAATGAGCTAAAATTTTCGGTGCTTTTTGGGGAATCATCATCAGACGTGCATGAATTTTCAGAATGGGGCACCCCAGAGATCTAACATAATCATTTGTTTCTATTTTGTTGTCAAAAAGAAAAACATCATGAAAGCATAATCATCTATTTGTTACATGGGATTATCAAGACCTGCTACCTTTTATATAGGGGCGGTGATAGCTACCCATTAGGTCATTATTTTATACTAGTAAAAGCAGGCATCCTTGAAATTGATTTTTTTTGAACAAAGCACGACGATAGAGAGTTGAAAACATATTACTGTATCATCATTATTATTTTATTTTTTTACATTTATTCACTTTTAGATTACATCGAATATCTTTCGATTGCTATTAAATTGTTATTACAAGTTTCTTATAAGGTCGTTCTTATAGGGACATGAGTTTTAGCACTATAGGGATTTGAGTTTTAGCAATAAGGTTCTTATAAAGCTCTTACTTCCAAGGAGTTGAGTTTTAAGGTTCTTCTCCAGATTCTTGTTGTTAAATTTGGGCCTGGGCTCCCGGATACCATCGATTTCCCTTTCATCATCTTTTATCATTTGAGCTAGGCTATGTTTGGGGACTGGAGCCTAGAGCTCAATGCGCCATCCTTTCCTTTCCTTCCTTTTATCACCTTTATCATTTGAGTTGAGTTAGGCTATTTTACCTTTACCATTTGAGTTAGGCTATGTTTACCTTTACCATTTGAGCTATCCTTCCTTTTATTACCGTTACCATTTAAGTCAAGCTACCCTTTCCTTTCCTCTAATACCTTTTGCCATTTGGCTGGCTAGTAGAGGGAGCTCAGCACCCATTCCTTTTCCTTTTTTATTATGAGTTAGGTGTATTCATCATTCATTTCTTTACCACTTGAGTTAGATTATGTTCCAAGACTGATGCGGAGCTTGACGGTCTTTTCATATCATTCGAAGCTACATTATATGTTATACCTTGGCTCCAGGCAAGTTGTAGACTCCCAGGCAGGTTGGGCTCATAGCCATCTTCGTTCCTTTTACTACTTGAGCTAGACTTATGTTTTTTGAAATCTGGCTCATTCATCCTAGGAGTTCTGATTTGCTTGGGATTTATTAAAGTACTTTGGTCATGAAATTAAGGGTCCGATTGGACCGTTAATTTATTAAGCTAAGCTTCGGTATGTTCTCGATTTTTCTTTTATAAATTTAGTCCCGATGTCAAGATTTTAGGGGTAAGGTTATGCTGTTACATTTTAAGCTCAAAAGTGAGCCAATTTAACCTGGTCAATATCAGCTGAATCTGGTTTGTTCGCCTGAATTGCAGTTTCTACTTCATCACCCCTTTATCAGTTGGCTTTATCATTAATTATTCATTTGCTAATAAAGGTAAAATTTGGTCCCTCGTCTTTTACGAAAAAATTATTTCCATTGAACAAGTATTCTTGTTTTAGCAATCAAAAACTTGGTGTAGCAATAAATAAATTAACATTTTTATGGCAGCCTCAGCCGCAAGCCTCAGGAGTTCGGCGCAACTCCGCCGATCAAGGCCTTCTCAGTATGGAGAGCACGATTCCTTTCCGACACAGGCCGATTTGACGATCCCCAACGCATCCTTTTTCCCCTCGCAGGACCCTTTTCTAAACGATCCACAGCTGCCTTGTGGATCGCCGAAACCGGCGAACTTGATATCCGAAATTTGGCGATTCTGGCAAGTGAATTCCAAGACATGTGTTCGTAAACTTTCCGCATGCCGCAGTTCGATTGTGACGGTTTGGAAGTTTACCAGGGTAGGTTGCCGCCGAATTCTTGAACAGGACAGGGTGTGTTGTCATCTCGCCTGTCATGAAGGATCTAGGAATATGGTACCTGAAATTCACAACAAAAGAATAAAAGATAATATGGTTGAGGAAGATGATACGAATGCTGTATCCGAGAGAGAATCCAAGAGTCCAAAGATCGGCCGATAAGATGGGGAGAACCTTTCAAGTTTTAAATACTATTTTGTATTTTTTTATCTGGAATTGATGTGGGATTATGTCAGGACATACGGTTTTACACTCTAGATACTGTTTCATTTCAGGACACACCTTTAAAGTATCAGGTACCCTTTTTCTGCTAAGCATCGGTTTTGATAGAAAGCACCGATAATAAGTATCCAAATTCAATAAGAAAGTCGAAGACCGAGATGGGTGATAACGCTGAGCTGTGCGTTGGCACGCCTTGAGGCCGTGTGAGGTCATGCTCCGAGTTCTTACCATCTCTGGGTGGGATTGCCACAGTTTGTAAGACATTTTGTGTTGGTGTATTTGCCGCGGTAGTCACAGGTGGCGTCGCACCCATCTTCTGCCGCCATGATAGACGGCCAGTAGCGGCGAGACAGCCGTTCACCCAGGCCTCACCTTTACCAGGCCTTGTAAATCTACTACTGGGTCTGTTCCCAGAGGAACCTTGAACGTGGTCTACAGAGAAGAGAGAGAGATATAAGCGTAATTCAAAACAATGTTGTTCTTCCAAGCGAATTTAGATATACCTCATATGAGGGTCATGAATTGTTTTTTTTAAGACATCTGTATGTTTATAATATATATTTTGTTAAAGTTTATTATATAAGTCAAATAAAAATGCAACTTAATCTATACAGTCAGAATTTTACACTAGAAAGAGTTACAATAACAAAGGTAGTACAACGCTCATGGGTTGGGTTGAGCGCTAGCCTCTACAAAATGCTAACCATGTGACCTGGCTCGTTGAAGGCCAACGAGCCTACCGCCAGACAAGCCAAGCCCTGTGCTTTGCATTTAATAGGCCAAACAGTCCGACCCTGGCCCATTAGAGACCCTTGTTACCCATCATGTAGATATTATTAGTTTAGGAATAAAAAAACCCTCATAATTTTTAAAAGCACATTGAATCTAGGGAGTGGATATGACAGTTTCAGTACCACCAAGTCAAATTCCTGTTGGTGGGTTGCATCTCCTTCTTCCGCAGCCGGCGATTTCGGATCATACAGCTGCGTAACCATGCCATCCATTCCAACTGGCAACCTTGACCATTTATGTGATGACAAGTCTTTGATTATCGTTTCATCTCCTTTCTTCCAACGATCTCCACAGGCCCAGATATTCCAGATTGAGCCCATGTCAAGAAAGGCTCCATACGTTCTAATATACAATTACAAACTTATAAGCATAAACTGAATTTCCTAAGACATTAAAATTTCAATATAAAGTAGAATGCATTTATATTTATATATATATATATATATATATATATACCTGAAAACCAATGGTAGCACTAAGCAATGCAATCAAATTTTTTCCAGGCTTGAGCTTCACCTTCTCCTCAAACATATACTTAGAATTTCCATTCGTTGACCATTGCGAACCAATGTATTCACCATTAACATAAGCGTGAAGAATTTGGCCGCTTGCATTTACTACCTCTTAACGTCAAATTATTAGTCGTCAAATAAAGATCCTCCTTACTGAGATCCTTTATATATATATCTGGCACAGCATATGAAGAATAAACAAAAATGTTATGTAATGATAAAATAAATAAATAAAGAAATGAGAAAACTAGCCAAGTCAAATTATAAAAACCTAATCCGTTCTTTCATTTATTTCTTTTTCAAATCCTTGTTTGTTAGAAATGAAGTTATTATTTGTAAATTCTTGATGCGAAATCGTGAATCATGTTATGTATAGGTGCTTGAAGTAATCATTTCATATTAATCTAGATATTACGTCGTTTATACATTGTATTGTTAATCTAAATCAATAAATTTATATCGTATTGTTAACCTAAATCAATATTGTATTGTATTAGGCTTAATTTTACCTGTTCATGTACCACAGATAGTCACTCTGATCATTAACCATCTTCTGATCAATGATTCTATTAGCAGAAATTTGACCCTTTCCATTAACTGTGGCGTCATCAATCACCTCTGACCTCCATGACCATTTAAGAGAAGCTGGCTGGTCCTCAGCTTCATTCTTCTTCTTTACCATCACTGAAGTTTGAGCATTTACCTGAAATTTAATATATATATTTACCAAATTAATATGTAAAACTCGTGCTTAAATCTAATCAAATAATAAAGATTTCTTTTTTTTTTTTTAATTATGAAGTTGTATTAATTACCTTGGCAGTGTTATAAACTTCCTTCTTACAATGTGGAAGAATGCTAACAGACCAAGCAGGAACAGTATACAGTTCCACCGTAGGTGAATGTAGCATCACTAGTGGTGTTGGAATTGCTGAAACAGCTTGATACTTTCTTTGTTGCATACACTGTAACCTGAAAACATTGGAAATAATTTATCATACCCAAAATATAAAAATTATTTTTACAGAATTTGTTTATGTAAAAGAAAAAATAAATAAATAGAAAACTTACTTCAACAGAATTTCCCATGTTAATTTGGGTTATGTTTCCCTCTGTGAGAGTTTCCTCCATTGACTTCAAAGCAGTGTGGAGGTCCTTCAAATGTCCCCATTTTGGTTGGTTCAAATTACCTGTAAATTGTAAAGTCAATGGAAAATAGGATGGGTAATTAGAGACTACGATTAAATTGTTAAAAGGGCTGGAAACAGTTATTTAGGCAACGTGATATTGAGAGATTAGAGAAAATAGTTTCTTAAACTTGGAGATTGAAGAGGATTTGAAAGTATTCATAGATGGTTATAATAAAAAAAAGTAGTTAATCTATTTTAATTATTTTGTTAATGGAGGATGTTTGAAGACATTCTTAGAATTTAAATATTTATATTTTTTTTTGATGTAACAGGCATAAGAAAATACCAGGTTTTATGGATAATTCTTTTTTAATAATAGTATAATACGATAAATGATTGTCATATAATAAAATAAATGATCACTTACCAAATTCATCAAGAGGCGCGTCATAATCATATGATGTTGTAATGTATGGCCCACCGGCTGTTCTACCAAAATTGGTACCGCCGTGATACTAAAAAAAATAAAAAAAAAGATAAAAGAACAACAAAAGTATGCTAATGATATCGATTTCAAACTATTTGAAAGATAAAATTAAATAATCTTATTTCATGTTCGGTCTATAGATTAAATATATAATAAAAAATATGCAATCGTGATCACAAAGACTTGTACATATGGTTCATATATATACAATTGTTTTTATCAAATATTTGATTACATGTTAGAACAAATTTCAAATAAAACTATTTAATCATCATTTTTTAAATGATTTGAAATCGATATCCCATAACATATTTTTCCCATAAATTTAAAATTGATTGAAAAAAGATTGAATATGAAATAATGCAAATTACCATGTAATAATTTTGGAAAGTACCACCGGTTTGGAAAAACCGGGCAACCGAGTAAGACAGGTCTTCAGCAGTTCGATGTGGGTCTTTTCCACCCCAGTTCTTAAACCTATTATCGTAATTTCAGTCTTAGAAATAATAATTATGAAGCAAATAAATAGTCAAAAAATAAAAAAATAAAAAAAATAAATGTCATCAGAGATCAAGACGAACCAGCCAGTCAATTCTCCAGTCCACATTTTAGGACTATTCGGATTGTTCGGCGTGAATGAATCTGATACCACCATTGCACGTGTTGATCTGTCAGCATTTTATCAAACATTAATTTCCTCAAAAGTTTTTTTTTTTAAAAAAAATGATTAAATACCATTGGTTGTGGGGCATCACTCTGTTGGCACATAACCATGGAACCTCCAATGTTGAGAGTGGCATGGCGGCACATACCACTCAATAAACTTTCCAGCGCCTCCATAAGGTTCCATAATATTACCATATTCATTTTCTATCTGTTAAAAAAAAAAATTTATATATTTAATAACATATCATAATATAAAATCAGTATTTGCAATAAAAGAAAAGGACTTTCATAAAATAAAATAAAAATCCAAGAACCCTACCTGGGCAATGATAATAGGGCCTCCTTGTGAAGCGAAAAGCTTCTCTTGTTTTGCCATGTCCACAATCAAGGTCGTGAAATTTTGCATCTCGTCCTGAAAACCCAAGATCAGGATTTTTATGGCTCGAACTCGATACCGAGTACAAATTAATTACATTTGAGAGATTGATAAGCCTCCGAATCCAAATAACATAACGTATAGTGTCGAATCATTAATTAATTATTCTGTATAAACTTTATTAAGCTGTCCGGAATTCAATGCCAGGCAAATTATGCAACCACATAGGGAACCCTCTACATTAAAATTGATAGATTAAAACTTGTAAGTCAAAATGATATTACAACTAATAAACAAAATTAAAAAGAAAAAAAAAGTAGGGGACAGTTTGTTTTTTTTTTTAACTTAATAGTAGTAAGTATTAAGTATTTGTTTTTTATATGTTTAAATCGCTTTATTAAATATATTAAGATTTTTTTTTTTTTTGAAATTTTACTATTTTGAAGAAATTAAAATACCATTTCCTATTTAATGTATTTACATATATCATAGAAAAATATATTATTTTTACAAAAAAAACCAATAAAAATATTTTTTATCAAAATAAGGGTAAAAATAATATATAAAAGTGGAATTTGGAATATTAGTTTTCAAAGGGTCATAAAATCATAAAAATAAAAAAATATTTATATAATATATGTGATTATTAAGATAAATAATTTAAATATAATAGTTCTTATAAAAATAATTATTTTATTTATTTACTTTTATATAACTAAAATAAAATATATATAAAATTAATAATTTAAAAAATTATACATATATGACATATTCGAAAATTTGTGATCGATAGATTTTAAAAGCATTTAATTACCGTAATTAAGTTCAGTATGAGCGTAAGGTCTACGTCAGAAAAGCATAAGAATCCTTGGCATAGATAGTCTTGATGAACCTTATAAGATCAAGATTATCACTTTCAAATCATGTTTCCCTACGAACTGGCTCATGACTATTCCAGAAAACATAAGTCTCTATTGCATCTAAACCTCCCTGCCTTTAAACACTTATCAAATCTGGCCACATCTAATTCAATATAACACAGAAATATATATATATATATATATTCCCAATTATAGGAAAAAGAAAAATTAAAAAAAAAAAAAAGAAAAAAGAAGAAGAAAGAAGATGGGAGATAAAAAGACCTCTGGGGTGCTGAGGTAATGGATGGAGGCCAGACTGCAAGATCTAAGTTTTTGAAATCCTAGTGAGTGGCTCTTCCATCGTGAGAAACCTCTGCAGCGGAACCAAAACAAACAGAAAGGAGAAAGGAAGCAGGAGAAACTGATTGCAGCAAGCTTTTCTTGAAAGGAAAGAAAGAAGAAGAAGAAGAATGTTTGTACAACCTTTTTATGATGATTGATTGATTATAACTAATGAATGGCATAACCTCTATATATATATATATATATATATATCAATGAAGATTGGGTTTTCGATTTTCATTGATATTTCTTAACTATATTCAGTCATAATCTATTAAGGGTAGTGGATAAGTTTGAATATTATCATTGAGGTAATTATTTTATGATCCATTTTTCTATATCGGCTTCTTCCCATTTTTATAGAGTTAAATAATATGGAAAAATAATTAATCTTTTTAGATACTTTATATGTATATTCTATTCTATCTATTATAATTTCATCTGCAATATATCATATAATTGGATAATGATTCTCATCAATTTATACATTATTTGGTATATATATGAGATAAGATAAATGATGAATAATTCCATGGAGTTTTTCTTAGGTCATTAACTTAGGTCAATGGGACTAGTTCTGTCAGTTGTGTCTGATGTTTGGACGTGCGACAAAAAATCACAATGAGATATTGAAAAAGTGTTTAGATATTATTTAACTTCTTCTTGAAAATAAGAATTTGAGAGGTTATTTTATTATCCACACCCAATCTACATGGAAGAAAATGAGTGAGACAGGAATAAAATAATAATTTTATTATTATATCATTTATCTCCAATAATTATAAGTTTTATTGTCTTTTATAATTACTTGGCAGTTCGAATAAGGTTGTCTTAAGTTTTAATAATTGTTAAAATTAATTTTTGTTATTTTCAACTCTTAGATTTTAATTAATTTTACTGAGTATATCTTATTTTCATTAATTTTGAAATCTATCTAATTAACATTGTTACTTTTATAAAATTATTAAAAATGGCCTAATTTTAATTCTAATCGTAATAAAAAATAATAATTTGATTTGATAAGAAAATACAAAAAATTGGAACGAGGTTTAGCTAAAGACAACTAGGAATATAAAGGGGGATGACGGAAACAAAATAAATAAATAAATAAATACACAAACAAAAACAAAAAATAATAATAATAAAATAAACAAACCGGTAGAGAGTGGGGCGCGTGGCGATTACGAGATGAGGTTGTTGAAGTGGGATGCGCATTTTGGTGCTAAAAAATATACTGAATATTACATGTTTGAATTCTTTATTTTTCCCTTATTCATCTTTTTTTTTTTTTTTTTTTAATTTTTAAATTTATAACTTTTATTCATTTTGTATATTCTGTTGATATTGTCGAAAATTGAGTCGTTCTAATAAAAAAATCTACATTGAGTCCGATTCTTTAGGACTTTTCCTTAAACTTGTCAAACTTGAAACTAGTTGAAATTGGACAAGCAAAATGATAGTTTGATGATTATGCCCTTAACTCAATGTGGGTTTATCTTAATCGGGCTGTTCGAATTAATAATTCTAAATCTTTGCTAGAATTTGACTTCGACCTCATCTATTTCTCAAGGGCTTTCTCTTATCCTTTCTGTAGCGTACATAAATACATTTTTTATATATGTTATAAAGTTTTATCATTTATTTTCTGGTGGAGTGAACCAAATAACAAACTTATTTCTATGACTTAAGGAACATGGGATAGAATTGTTTCAATTAAACTGTTCGTCCTTTTTTAATTATGGGTAAAATCATTATTATGGATTGGCTGTGGCGTTTAATGGGTTTCTCACCTCTGAAGAATTGAGAGCTAAACTAACTAATAATGGGCTGGACTGGGCTGGAGGACATGTGAAATTGAGATTTAAACTAACTAATAATGGGCTGGACTGGGCTGAGGACACTCCTTTTAAAAGCCCACAAAGAGAAAACAAGAAGGATAAATAAGTGCTTATATATATGCTCTACCATCGAACGTGTAAGTGAGATAGTTAGAGTCTCTACTGATTTAATTGTAGATTCGAAGCAGAGCGAATGCAAATGTTGTTTGGCCAGTAGGTTTTACCAATCTTTACGGTTCATAAATTGCCCGAATGTAATTAATGCGCTGCCAGGGATACTAGCCGATCTTCAAGTACACAAGACGAACTCGTTTAGAACACCTCATGGCCTAACAAAAAAAAAAAAAAAAAAACTAGAGTATCAATTAGAAAAAAAATAGAAGCGTAACGGCCCAATGATTGGGTGTTTTGGGAAGCCCATAAAAAAAAGGTTAGTACATAAATGTCTCGGGTTTTGTGTGTATGTAGAGCTGGTAATTTGAGAATTGTCTACTCGAAATTAGGGTCTAAGTTGGCTGCTATTTTATCGTCTAAATTGGGCCCACCGATTGGCACTTACTGTGCTGGGACGCCGTAGATCAAACCTCTGTAAGGCACTTGAGTCTCGACTCCACCTAAAATTGGGTCGCTGGCTATTTTATCGGGCCGAAACCATGCCAAATTTGGCCCCACCCGATTTGACCTAAGTTCAATGTGGGCTTGACCCGAATCACCAACTTTACGTGTACGTCCCACTTTGCCCTTAAGTTTTTTTAATCCCAAAATGTCCTTGACATTTACTATCGTAACTCACTTATACCCTTGACATTTTCAGTCTCATGGTAACATTTTTTTACACGAGGCAAGGAGCGAGCCTACTATAATAAATGCCAAGTGATTCTGATCGAAATAAATTTTAATGTTATGACATAAGGAAAACTTAGGCCAAGATTTATACATCTTATCCTCGTGAAACAATTTTAACTTAAAAAGACATGTTTCATTAAATTTCGCTTTAAATAGTTTTAGAACTCACACAAGGATAAGTTGATTTTTTAAAATAAATTTGTCTGGTAGTTGTTTTATATGATATATTAAGAAAATAAATGAAAATACAAAAAGTTGTAATATTGGCTCAAGTTTATTGTTAGGAAATCACTGATTAATAACCACACGATTCTCTTCCTTGTGTTAAACAAACTAAAAATTGATTCTCTTGTATCTCAATGATTTAGGTACACTTCAAATTAATCTTTAGATTATTGAAAATAATTTTGTTTACACACTATAAAATCTTTTATTATTATTATTATTATAGAACAAGATTTTATTTTCATATTATTTTATAAATTTGTTGATTTGGTATATATGATTTTTTGGATATCTTGGACACTTAAAAATATTTGGTAGAACAATATTATTTTATGAGGTATTATTGATTTTGGATATCATGATTCTCAAAATATTTTTATGTGGATAAAATTTACATAAAATAAATTACTCATATGTTTTAAAAATTATTTTCAAACATTGTTTCTTGAGAACTTAAATAACTAGCCCTAGGTCTACCAACTATTGTTGATTTTTTTTTTTTTGAAAATAATCTATTATTGATTATTTATATCCATAGCTAACCAAATTTATAATTAGCTACCATGGTTGGAATGGGTTTCATACTTAATCCCAACAAACATGAGTTGATTTTCACTAAATTTATTTATTAATTTTTATTAGTTAAACTTAAATAAAACATGTTCCCAAGAAACATTATATTAAATCTAAATCACCATTGATTTCTTCAGATTTGATTGCCTAAAATAATAGTACCTCATTTTGTATTATAGTGGATAGAAAATAAAAAATAAAATGTTATCTCTCCTCATTGAAAGTAACACTTGCCTTTTAAAAAAAAAAAATAGTTATCCTATAATTGAATAATGTATCACCTAATAAATATTTCCAAATCCAATAATATAATATACCCACCACCCTTATTTATAGTTTCATACTATAACGTATCTTTTATATATAATTATTTAATTTTATCAAATCATCTAAAGTTTTGTGGGATTGCTCCTTTTTTATTTTTACTCAATTAAGGAAAATTTGTACTAAATTTATTGGATGAGCATTTTGGAAACCTTTTTGGTAGCATATAAATAAATTAACTTTTTTCTTCTAAGGAAACCATTGCCAAGATGTAGAGGTTGATTATTATTTTAAGACAACTCACATTTTGTTAAAAGCTTTAATAATATAAAATTACTTTTTTAAATATCTTCAAAGCTCATTAGAAGTGATCATGGGAAACATTTTCAATAATAACATTCTTTTTTTAAAAAATAAGGATTTGATAAGATTTTAGTAATATGATTTTTTTTCTTACGTCTATTAACTTTGCATTACAATTTTATAATATTTTATTATATGGTCTATTTCTCATGTCCCACCTAACTCTTAACTATCTAGTCAACCCTCATTGATAAACGATATATTTTTAAAAATTATTTTCAAAAATTTTGATTGAATATTAGCTTTTAACTAAGTTAAAAAATATCCATTAAAAAAGGGAAAATGTTTCGGGTTCGAGTATGGGAATAGTTTACTGTATTTTTATTAAAGTGTTTGAGTTGTAAGAAGAAATTAAATTAAAAAACGAAATATTATTCCAAATGGATAAAATATCTATCAATCTTTTTCTTCCAATAGAACCAAACAGGAAAAGTGTTTTCATTTTCTAGGGGCGATGGAATTTTTAAAGTGTTTTGTCAAATTATTTTCCTGTGGGTGGGTGGGTGGGGAAAGGAAAAAATAAATAATTGAGTGGGGGGGTATGGAGGTGGGGGCATGTTACAGTGAATTTGATGAAATGAACAAAAGCTAAAGGACAAAGATGGATATCATTTTCACGCATTAAAGAAATGGCAAGGTGCGTCAACATCTTGACACCTAAAAATCGTTATTTAAAAATTAAAAATATGAAAATCCAAATAATTTTAGGGAAAGGTGTCAACATCTTGACGCCCTTTCACTGTCTCTCACCCGGGAGTGGACGAATGGTATTGTGAACCCTCGCTTCGTTGTGACCCACGTGGCTCCGACACATCGGCGAATCTCTGCTTGACACATACACGCTACTGGTTTCCACCCAGGCATGGCAAATTGCAATCAACGGGCGAATCGGGAAATAATGTCAAATGACTTAAATACCCCTTATGCCGTAATTTTCAGTGGAAGAAAAACAAGCCGAAATCAGTATTTTTTGGTAAGAAGAATTTCATTTTTCCAAATATCTCTTTAAGATTTTTAAGAATGCAAAAGGTATAGTCAGTGTTTATAATGTCACAAAATATCGACTCGACAATATATCGTGGATATTTCGATATAATATCAGTTAATAATAATCGATTGGAGAAAAAAAATCAGATAATATCGATAATATATCGGTAAGACATCGATATATCAAAGACATTGTCAATCAGAATTAGCACACGAAACGATGTGTATATCGCAGCTGAATTTTTTGTATTATCGTCGATATATTGACAAATATCAATGATATATCCAAAAAATAGGAGAGATATCGAGGATATATAAGTGACATGAGGACGACTAAGATTCTTTTTGATCTAACGGTTGAGATTCTATCCGTTTTTCGAAAAAATCTCCAACAGCTACTTGTAGAATTTGACAGCTAGAATTGAGTCCATATTGATCCAACGGCCATGATTCAATTTGACAATTTCTTTAGGTCCCAATAGTCAAATTTTTTTATATGATGTATTTATTTTTAATATTATGATTTCGATCCAACAATATAACGATGAGAAGAAGCTAGATTTGATTCAAAATCAAATCCAAATAATAACTCATTTTTTTAATAGATTTTGGACATAATGCTTCTCCAAAATTTATAAATGTACTTGAAACCACGCTTTTTCATATCAAACTCATCAATTTTATAAACGGCTAAAATTTTTGTTAATTTTCGATACATCGATATTCATGTAAAAATATTCACTGATATATCCCAAACACAAAAGATCGGAGCATCTATCGAACCGATATTTTTAACTCAAAGATGCGCTTAACAACCAAGCATCAGATAATCATCATATAATGAGCAAAACGACGAGCTTTAAGTTTCTGGCATCAGAATCAGATATATGATAAAAGCTTTATTACTATTACATTCATTTTGATTATATGAGAATGAATCTAAGATATCATTGCTTAAAGTGCCAGGTACGTAAATCCGTTCAAAATACCTCAATATCAGACAAAAAAAAAAAAAAAAACTATGAATTGATGTTTACCGATTATCAATAATAAACACATGGATTTATCTAGTATATGTCATTTGATGTGATATTTTTGTCCCTTTTAGTAAACTCATGTTCATATTTATACCTTAAACATTTTACCGTTCTAAGGATTTAAGCTTAATAATTTTTTTTTTACATCGATTTATTTTTTTTATATTACGTTATAATACTTTATTCTTTTAAGAATTCGATCATGATTCTATCGTATATTAATTATGATTATTTTGTACATGACATAATGTTCATTCTAAGCCTCAAGAAAGAGCAAACATTTAATATATTTTTTGACAGTTAAATACTTTAGATATAATATAGAAAAGTATTTTTACTATGACTTGAATCTTATAACTTTCTTTCTGCATGTTATTAATTTAAATCGCTGAACGCTTTATTATAATAGCAACAATGACGGACAACCAACGCTTCGATGTTTTTTTTTAAGAAAACACTCAATGTTAAAATCCTGCTTTTAATTACAACCATACAGTAAATTTTACTTTTTTCATAAATTTACAATACTGATATGTATAATGTTAATTTTAAAGTATCTTTTAAAAAAAAATCATATAAAAATATGAAAAATCCTAAATCAAAATAAATGACATGAATGTATCCATTTAATCTAACCGATAAATGCATTAATAATTTTCTCCTTTAATAATTATGTGAAAAATAACATTAAATAAACCATAAGAGGAAATACCTCAGAGCATCAATATTCAATTTATATTAGAATTCAACCCCGCATGATTAGTAAATCTTTATGGTAATATGCAATTATTCAAACTTATTTCATTATGAACATATCTTAAAAAAAAAATAACATAAAATTAATACCATTGAATTATTTGGTTGGATAATTTGATGAGCTGAATCCAAGGTTAAACATCACCAAATTAATTATCTCTTAAAGAATGAAAATTATGTCATACCAGAAAACTAATCTGTATTTTTGGTCAATTTTTTAATACAACAATTATATTCCTTGTATCTTTTTGTATATTAATTACATTCCTCGTACCTTGATTATATTCTTTGAATTGAATCATGAATTATTTTAAACATTTATTATAATCTTTGTCATAATTCATGAATTAAAAAAAGGGGGATGACACACCCTTTTTAGCATTTATTACAAATTTGAATAAAAATGGTGGGTGATAAAATTCTAAAAAACAAAAAACAATTCTAAGATGCCAGCCAAAATAAAGAAGAAAAAAGTTAAATCAATCAAACTCAAAAAAAAAAAAAAAAAGGAAAAAAAGAAGCATGAATGATTAAATACAAAAACACCATTCAATAAATCGGTAAAATGCTTAAGGTCTTTTTAAAATTAATTAATAGTCTCAAATTCTAGTTATTTAAATTATAAAATATTGCCTTCTTTTATCGTTTATTCCTCTCATTTGAGCATGACATTAATTCACACATGATTTTAAAGATTAGATGCAAATTTTTTTGCCACTATCATTTTAAGCTCGTATTATGAGTTGTAACTGTATTCTCTTTTATCTTTCTTTTAGTCTTTTTCGATTTATATAAGGATTAATCTAAATGTGATATGATTTAAAGCGTTTGGGTGTAAGAATATGTTCACGATATTTTATGGTTCGACAAAAATAAAAATTTAACACGAAGGTCATTATAGTAATTTCAGATGCATAAAACCCACATTCTGAGTCCGTTGGCGGCCCCAGTAAGGAGGCCATCGCTTTCGGTGCCAAAAAGTGGGCCCGGTGTTTTCAGTGGGCTCACTCCTCAGTGGTTTCAGTGATCTTAATGGTTTTCAATAATTTTCTGCCACGTACGCATTCGCCGGCAGCCGGAATCTCGAGTGGGTCAGATTCCGGCCCGCGATTGTCACATCGTAATCATTTGGACGTGGACATTTTTTAAATTTTGGCCCACACATTTTATAAAATCGTATTGGAATCCGTTTTAATAATAATAATATAAACTCAATTATTTTGCAACTTTTTTAGGCAAATAATGAATAATCCCAGTTTTTTTTTTTCTCAAAATAATACATTTTTTTAAAATACTAATCTAATACCATTTTGAAAAAAAAATGTTCAAACTAACCTGTCTCATCAAAAATCAAAATCATCATTGATGATTACATTTTTTAATTTTTTTAAGTTAATTATTATGGTTTTAAATGTTAAACATCACTAATGGACATCATTTTCAAGAACGCATTAGATTAATATTTATTTAAAAAATAGTATTGTTTGGGACAAACTGGGAATCTGTTTTAATAATAATAAAATAAACTCAATTATTTTGTAACTTTTTAAGGCAAATAATGAATAATCGCCCAATATAATTCCAATACTGTGGGCCAGCCAACCACTCCCATTATATATTCATATATGTGTATGAGTTTTTGCTCAATTCCATGATCTCAGATTTCTTCCTCCCTGCAACACAAACACTCTTTCTTCTCAATTTCATTCGATTTTGATCCGATGTTGGGGAAGACTTCCCGACCGGCGATCGGAAAGCTTGCCGGATCGTTGATTTCCGGCAACCGGACTGGGATTCTGGATGTTGCTACCAGCCCTAGAAGTCCTCTTGACATGAAGATTCAGTCTCCCAGAGGGCTAAAGAATTATGACCAATTCGGAGGGGTTGGGCTAGGAATCGTGGCCGCACTAGACAAATCCGGCGACTGTGGCGGTGAAATTCTGGCGAGATACGCCATTTCCGGCCGGTCAGGTCCAGTTCCGGTGAAATCCGGTAGAAATTCCGGTAGGTTGAAGGTCGGCTTCGAAGAACTGGGGATCAACAGTTTGGAGGATTACACATACGTCACTTCCCATAGACCTAACAATAAATCAATCACGAAGGTTTACTTTGCCGGACATGAGACAACCGCCTCTCGCAAACACGAATCTAGGGCGAAATTCTCCGATAACGTACCGATGTTTCCTACCTCCGATTTTCTCAGTTCATGTCACCTGTGCCGGAAAAAACTCCACGGCAAGGACATATACATGTACAGGTACAGTTACTTTACCTTTTTCCGATACCGATTGTTGAATTTGTTGTGATAATTTCATCATCTGATCACAGAACTGATCGTCGATGTTTGTGTGATGATTTACAGAGGAGAGAAAGGATTCTGCAGCAACGAGTGCCGATCAAGGCAGATAGTGATGGACGAGAGGAAGGAGCAATGCAGATCTGAAGCTTCAAGATCTGCAGATGTTTCAAGCTCTCCTTATACAAGAGGCCAGATTTTCTCAACTGGAATTATGGCAATTTAGGGACTGTGATGACAAAAATCGGCAATATTAGTATTCTATACACAGGAGAAATTAATCAATCTATGTGTTTTGAAAAAAAAAACAAAAGATTTTGGAAGCTTAAGTTGTAACTATTTCTTCTATCTTTAGATGTATATAAATCTCTTAGAGGACGATATAAGAAGGCCCTGATCGATAAAATCAATAAAATCAGAATCAGAATTCTTGCACTTTTTTAAGCCTCAAGCCTCAATATGAATATTTTTTTTATCACTTAAATAAAGTCTTAAGATGGATTTTTTTTTCTTTTGGTTGAGTGGATTTGTACATACACGAAAGATATTTTTAACTAGTTCTCATACGAATCGAAAGAGATCATATCCATAAAAGGAGTTAAGCTTTACCATAGTTGGAATACAACAGTATTCTCAGGACTTAGAACTCGAGACCATTAATTAAGTTAAGAGAAATCTCAATCATCACACCTAAGATGGTCCCAAGATAGAGATTATATCATGCATTTATAGAAGTGCTTCCATTTTATTATTCAGACTGTTATACAAAAAATAATTGGACAACCTTTAAAATTATTCTGATAGATGACTTGTTTTCAAAAGAATTTATTTCACAAAAGATTTATGAAGTAGATTTTTTTGAGAACTACTCCAAAAAGTTAGAGAAATAGGGTCCGCTTTGTTTTTGTTTCTAATAGCTGTTTTATGTTGTCAAAAATAAAAAGAATAAATAAATGATTTCTAAAAAATAGAGAAAACATTAAATTAAAAAAATAAGAATAGTTCCCAAATAATAACAAAATAGTATTTATTGTAGACCACCAGTTCTGAGCATTGAGTGAGTTTGTTTGTTTGTTTGTTAGTGTGTTGGAATATTATGCAAAATTCATAGTAACGACACACAGGGGGAAGAAATAGAAAATTGATAAAAACAAAACCTGGAAATTGGAATCACTTTCCAATTTTCTGGTCTTGGGCTGTATTCCACTTTTTACTGTTTTGACACGTGGCCCAACACGTGGGACTAATGTAATGAATGAAACCTTATCAAAAATGTTATCTATTTTCGAACAACAGGACCAGTAATAATCATCCTTCTGCTCCACATAAAATGTCGACGCTTATCATTATCATAGCGATCAAAATATTCCAGAAACACGATATATCTAAGAACTCCGATTTTACTTTAATACTGAATATCTGCGATATTTCACTAAAATATTTCCAGAATTAAAATCGACAAAAATACTTCAAATTCATAAATACTTACTGAATTATAAAAATGATAACAAGAAATATACACTACAAGATGATATTCATTATAATTTATCGAGAAATTACATCACAATAACTATTTAAAACCAAATGTAAGACCGACATGCTACTTCCATTACATTATTCGACTGGGCTGATTCCATCTCACGAAGACAGATTCATACTGCCATACTCGCTGGCCGCACAATACTGATCAACTCTCGAACACGCTACGATAACTGCTGACTCCTACCCACAACCTCTCCCACGAAATTTGCCACCCACACGCCGTTTAAAATCCTTCAGATTTGATATGGAATTTAATTTAAGATACGCGATCATGAGATTGTTAATCATTCCATATTCTTCTCACCAATGAACCTCGTCGATGCTACGGTTACGACCATAATTCATCAGAGCAAGGAGGAAATATTACCATTCATTTAATCGACCGAGTTCCAATACTCATTGACTAAACCGGCCGACAACGAATCCTATCAGATGGTGTCATCCTTCGTTGTCTTCCTTATACTGGCTTCCCAATGGCTCCAACACCCTGATCGCCTGCACCCGTGGTCTTCATCTTGTGTAAAGATGCGTGAAATCATTCTGACCGCGGTAACGGGCTCAACTGATATTGACTCTGCCATGATCCGCACATCCCCACCATCATTTCCAAGATCGCTACCATCATTACCCCTCCCTTCAACCATCATATCCTCAGAGTCAAGTACCAACAAAACTCGGGTCTACTACTATGTTCAACACTCTGAATCAAAAAGAGGTTTGGTAAGCATCAATGCATTGAATGAGTCCTCGTGTCTCGACTAAATCGCTCACTACGAACTTTCAGATAAAACCCACAACATTAACACCCGCTTCGAACATGTGCAAGAATTGCGGATCAGATTTCCATCTTCATCATCTAAATTGGCAGGTCTAACCTATCAAATAGTTGATTCTCGCCTTCCTCACCAAACTCACAGAATTTCAAATCGGAGAAAATTATTTTCTAACTTTATCGCTCTCGGCCTACCATATCACGTGATCTTTAGTTTCATGTCAGAATAACAAAACCAATCGCTGGATTTGCGATGCTTTGTGCTCGATTTCTTTGTTTGGTATGAACAGCAACGCGTTCCAATTTCTTTCACAAAGTTAGAGGATGACATGGCTTATGAAAGAATCCTTTGGGCGCTGAAAGTTCTTACGTCAGAGTCATGATTTATACAAAAACCAATTATCTACCGCAATAAAAATTACTTATATTTAATATATAATAATAAAATATTTATAAATTTACTTCCTAATGGTAATTTAACACTCTCACTAGAAATCATTTTTGGATCTCGACGCCATTGTCATTCGATCAATAAATCCCTTTTGCATCACTGAATAGTATGTTCGTGGAATTCACAATGTCAAACAATCAATATAAAAAATCAATTGAATAAATTGAATCAATTAATTAGAATTAGAAACTTTACCAATTTACCTCATTTCCAAAATTACATAGGCCTTCAAAGATTAGGTTCTAATTTAGAAAACTTCATGAACAGCTTGAAGTAGCTCGGTGGTTACAATCAACTCAAATATATTGAAATTTTGGATTTAGATAAGATGTTTAATACTTATCGGTAATTAGTACGAAAAATAATATAAACATAATATTATTAAATGTGAATATCGGGCGAAGAGGATAGTAATTACACTACGTACGAAGAGGATGTTTAAGGGTTCTATCCCAACGACCGCTGGCGATATGTTTCACTCATTTTTAGCTTTGAGTCGACTTTAAATTTGCCTTCATCAACCGAATCAACTCGCATAATAAACGGTAATTGGCTGTGGGACAACTTCGAATCAACAATGCCGAAGCACCGTATATAAGGCTCATAGACGACACACTAGCCTCCACTTTCCCTCCCAATATACATGATCAAACATGAGTCTTTCAACCTCATGTCCAACTTCTGGTCCGGCTAAGCTTGTGAGATGCCCATTCATTACTTTAATAAATATTTTCAAATCAACCCTCTTTCGTAAGATCACAAGGGCAAGGAGGCTCGTTGCAAATCTTGTTGCTCCAGACGACGATATCTCCAATTACGCACTGTCGATCTTTGCAAGCAACCAACTACGATTGTAAATGAAGTCGTTATCTTTCGACCATTCTTCGATCAATCGAGCAACAAGATCCCTTTACCAATGTCTTCGAACATTAAATCGGACAGCAGCTGCGGCCGCATACGGAGTCCAATACGATTATATTTCCTTCATCAACAACTTTCCCGCTTTCACAAATGTCGATCCATTATCCGTTAGCACTCGCACGACATTTGCTTCTCCAACTCCTTGATAACGCCCTTCAACAAACCATATATGTATTTGTTGTCTTAATTTTATCTCGACGATCAATCGATGAAGGAAAATCAGGCCGCCAATAAAACCACGAAATTAATAATGCCAATTTAGTTGGCCCTACCCATCCATCGCACATAATTGTACATCCATATGTCTCCCATTTCTCCCTTTTCAGATGGGCTGGGACATAATCTTCCATTTCTTTATACTCCATTTCCAGCATTTCGTTTGATTTCGTATGGAGATGGTGGTTCGATGCCCATCCCTATATATAATAATGAAAGGAAAGTTGGTTAGTGGTTAGAAATTTGTAATAATAATTTAAGATAATAATGTAACTATTAAAACATATTATACAATTGGACAAACCTGCTTGTTGTGCACCAAAAATCATGTTCTTAAAATGCTGAGTCCGCTTGAGGCGAACACTTTCATATGAAAACTTGCTAATTAATCGCCCCATTGTTTCCTTGATTGAACCACCTTGAACATATTTTAGTTGTTCAAGTGTACCAAGACTAGATAACGATGACGTTAAGTGGCGCGATGGATCCGTATGCCGAACACTTTGTGACCTTTGAATACGTCTTGATGGATCACCTGGTTGTGAAGACTCGCCTATTGCAATTATGCAAAATAATAATCAATTCAATTTACATTATTTCATACATGATTATGTGAAAAAAAATGAATTAGGTATAAAGATTTACCTATTTTTCTTTTGCCTCTCATAAATCCTCGCAAACTGCTCTCTGCCCATTCATCGGCTGATGCACGCATCGCTTCCTCAATATTCGCCCGCCCATCTGCAAGGCACGCCACCGGATACATACACACATCCGCATCACCCTCCTCCTCCTCCTCATCATCATCATCATCAACAGTAGCATGAGCTCTCCCATCATACCAGAATTCAAACACTTCATTCCATATGAGCCGTTTTTTTCGCTTCGCTTACTCTTCTTTTGTTCTAAGAGTTGCTTTTACTTTGCTTAACTTCCCACAAGACATTTCCGACACTTCTAAAAGATTTGAATTCGATCCGTATGCGATAGATTTAACTTGCCGGTAATTCCACCACTTTTTATGCTTAAACCAATAATTGCAAACTGCTCCATTTTTATGTCCGGGTCCAAAGTTAGTGTGCACACCTCCATGCAGGATCTCGGCCTCCACTTCCACTAGCCATCCTATAAACACATGTGAACATTATAAATAAATTAAGTATGCATGTAATATAATTAATTAAGAAACATTATATTAGTTACTAATATGTTGATGAAATAAATAACTAATATAATATAGTTAATTAGCAAAAGATTAATTAATTAATATGTTTTAATTAAATAACTATTAACTAAATAACTAATATAATTAATTAACTAAAATTATATTATCAAATTAAACCAAATAAAACTATAGTATAAAACTATTTATTATAAACTAGTTCAACACTAAAATAAATTAAGATACATTAAAAATAAAATATGCATGTAACTAATACGTTTCAAATTTCAAATATAATATAGTTAATTAGTAAGTAAAAGATTAATTAATTAATATGTTTTAATTAAAATAACTATTAACTAAATAACTAATATAATTAATTAACTAAAAATTATATTATCAAATTAAACCAAAATAAAACTATAGTATAAAACTATTTATTATAAACTAGTTCAACACCAAAATAAATTAAGATACATTAAAATAAAAATATGTATGTAACTAATACGCTTTCAAATTTCTAATATAATATAGTTAATTAGTAAGTAAAAGACACTAATTAATATGTTTTAATTAAAATAACTATTAACTAAATAACTAATATAATTAATTAACTAAAATTTATATTATCAAATTAAACCAAAATAAAAACTATAGTATAAAAACTATTTATTATAAACTAGTTCACCAAAATGAAACTAAATAAAAATATGAATAAAAACAAAATTAATAAACAAAGAAACATACCTTAATTCACAAAGATCTTCTAAAAATTTGGGTAAAGAACAAAGAAAAATATTTGGGAGGAAATAGAGGTTAGATGGATGGATGGGTTTGTAATGATATTGTATGATTTTAAGGGTATTTATGTAATTTTTTTGAGTCAAAATAGCCGTTTGGATTGTCAAAAACCGCTGTGATTTATTTCAACCGTTGGATTTGATTTGGTTCAAATCTGACCGTTGGATCATCATATATATCCGTTATAAATCATTCGACCGCTAGATCAAGCTCTAGATTTAAAATCAACCTGTTGGATCATAAATATAGCCGTTGGATTTAAAAAAACGCCGAACAAATCGCACTGCTGATTCAAAAGCAAGGATCAAACTGAAAGTGGTTCGATTCTTCAAAAACGGGCCGATAAATCGCCGATAACCTACGACAATTAAAATTCTCGGCAAAATCGCGACTTCTTCTCGGCAATAACGCTACTCCCAAACAAGGTCGTCCACTCCCGATTTTTCCAAATCGATTTTCTGTTAGCCTTATTTTTCGCGAAAATCGCCGATAAAGCCGTGATTCACGATTTTTCTCGCGCACGAATTTTCCATCCGCTTTTTTCTTTTCGATGCCCACCGAAAAACGTATTTTTCGCGATTTTTCACGGGACTAATTTTTTGTCCTCAGACATCGCATTCCCTGGGTGCGAAATCGTCAGCTTATAAATTAATAAATAAATAAATAAATATTTAGATAAAAGTTATCAAATAATACAACATTTATTAATTTTGGTTCATATTTTTTAGGATCAAGCTCAGAAAATAAAGATTCGAATGGAATTAGGGTTTATTGACCTGGCCCGAGTAGGCCTGTAGGCTATTAGGACTTGGTTCAGCCTATTTTAACCCCTTTTTTATTTAAAGTTTTTAATGATTACGTATTCTTTTTTAATTATTAGGAATATTAATTTTTTTTTATGAAAAAAATATAAAATAGTTGTTCATTGAAAAATTAGTAGTTATTAGATAATTATTTTTAATAAATGAAATAATATTAGTATGAAAAATAATTTAAAAAATATATAAATATAACTATAATAATTTATTTTGTATAATGAATATAAGAATAAATTATAATTATTGAAAAAAAACTTTATTTTACAAAATATAAGATTTTGTTATTTATTATTATTTTTAATATTTTAATCGTCATGCCTATTTCAGCCGACGAGTCCCCATAACCCCAGCCTGCTACCAAAAGCTCAATCCGAATAAATGTGATCAATCCTGGGCCTAACTCATTTTGACCTACTACCTTAATGGGTTCTATAATGCCCCTTTCCCCTGACAACGATAGGTGAGAGGATGTCATATAAAGCTAAGACTTATTAACCTGATTTTCTAGTATTATTTGAGACCATTTCAAGTATAGATTCATAACTGATATAAACTTATTTTAAATATGCTAGAATTATAAAAATTATAGACTACACACCATAATCTTGTAGAATTACCACTACAGTGGTGATTAAAATAACCAGTACATATATGCTTGAGTCTTTAACTACTTATATTCTTACAAGTTTCACTACATCAAATATTACATTTACATTTATATTACAAAAAGAGAATATAAAGTAGAGGACCCACATAAAGAAGACTACTACTGTTGAGTTGGCCTTGTCAAGTGCGGGATGTCCTTGACAACTTTTTCGGAACCTACACAGATGAAACACCCGTGCTAAACATATAACTTATATATATATATATATATATATATATATATAGGCGCGCAGGCCCACTCACAAAGCCCAAGAAGAAGGTAAGCTCATTGAAACGCCCGGGCCCATGGCACCGGCCCAAAAGTGGAAATTTCATTGCTCGCCCTGGGCAATAATAAGCATTGCATGCTCGAAAAGCCCATATCCTATAAATCAAACCAAATCTCATCAGTAAGGGACCCAATAACTACTTATCCTGTAAATCAAACAAAGTCTCACCAATAAGGAAGTAGGATAATTCTCAATAACTGCTCCCTAATTATCCCTTATTAATCTGATAGCAATAAGGGCAGAAAATCCCCCATCCAATGAGAAAGAATCCTTACCACCATCAAATTGAGAAAAACATATGCTATAAATACCAGGCCACCCCATCTACTGAAAGCGCACGAAAACATTCGCCTTCCAAGCAGCTTGATCTTTCTCTCATCGAGAGGAACCGACTTCAGCATCGAGCTTCGAACTGTGAGTTTCCCCGCCGATCCCTCTTCTTCTTTGTTTTTTACAGAGGAGCCCAAAGTCCGCAGCCGCCGACGCCTAATGGTAGCTCAGCTTCGCCTGCAGATACTAACACGCTTCCATCTCGCCCCGGCGAGTGCATCATCACCGACGCCGTCTGTGGGAACGACAGTTCTTTTACAAATAAAGTTGACCTCTCAACGACTGATGGTATCAACCCGGAACACAAGTAGGAGCCACGTCAATCCTTCCAGGATGCAAGACCACCGGTGGGTGGATACCGACCCGAGGCGATTGGAGACGCGGTGCCAACACCTGACAGGCGAGGTAATTCGCCTCACCAACCAACGCCAATGTGAGGAGCTGTGAGCAACTCACCAGCATGAATCGCTCGCAGAAGCGCGACAAGCCCAGGAGGGCCATAACACCACCCTCCGGGAAGAGCACCATGCCCTGCGACCTCCCCAAGAGGCGTAAGTCGCAACTGCCGAGCCAGGGGCATGGACTCACCTTATCCCCGTGAGAGGAGCGCAACGAACAATACTCGTGGGGACATTTGAACGATGAGCCGACCCCTTTCTCGCAAATAACGAGGAGCAATCATGGGAACAGAGGTTCAAGGGTATCCAGAGCTCACCACATGAAGGATGTCGTAGCGGCGTGAGCTCCCCATTCTATGGACACCCCGTGCAAAGAACCGAGTCCCCGTTCACGAGGTGCTCCACTTCCCCTTCCAAAGAAAGTTCGACTGTCAGAATAGAAGAGTTCGAGCTATGCAAAGGATCCCGCCGATCATCTTAACACCTATAAGAATCAAATGGAGCCAGGTATCAAGACCTCAGACGATGCGGCCTTCAAGTATCACGCTAAAGGCCCAACATGGCTTGGTTTAATTGTGCTCCCACCATCGCCACTCTCATTTAGAGATCTTCCATCAGAAACGCCTCCCACTTCATTGGAGTTAGGAACATACAGAAGCCGAAGCACACCGTCGACCATAAAGTAGAGCATGCAGAGTTTACTACCCTAAGGCCCAGCGTTCAATGCCAAGTCTTTGAAGGTAGATATACCTGGACGAAGTTCGCTTATCACCAGATCACTACTGGTTAGGAGGCCAAAAGATTCGATGTTTTCCATCTCCGTGAATCCACAGTAAACATGGTCGAGGTGCTCGTTAAAGCAGAAAAGTATATCAATGGCGAAGAAGCCCTCCTTATCCGAAAACACGGCACAAAGAGAAAAGCGAGGACATAACCAACAGCAGGAGACGAAGCCACAGAGATGCGGCAAGGGAAAGATCCCAGAAAATGAGGTGATTCCCGAGAAGTGGCGACGAGGCCGCTGGGACACCTGTTGAGGCTGCGACAACGGTATTCCACCTCGGCGGTTTATGCCCGGCGTGCGATGTATCGGGTCTTGCGCGAGTGCGACATGAACAATTGGATAGTAGTCGGATGAGTCGGATCCACAAGATAACCACAGTGTGTAGGTTCCATAGGGACTGGTGCTGACGGATGATTGCATACAACTTAGGAAAATAGAATATTTGATTCGGCTGAATTATCTTGGCAGCTTCATAACCTCTGAGGAAGTCGATTCATCTGCGACCACCTCGTGAACGGCGGCTTCGGCGCAGCTTTGACCGCAGAAATCACGTGATCTCGGGAGGATTTATGGGGTGAAGTCTGGCTAAACTGGAGGCTGCGCTGCGTGGCATCGGGTCAAGAATTAATGGAAATGCGGCGTTGTCAAGCGCCTTGACTCGACCTGACCGCTAACATTCGGTTACGGGCTGGAGGATGCGGCACGGCGATCATGGTGATGAGGCGATTGGCTAACAAGCGTCCAGGGTCCTTGTCGATAATGGGAGTTCAGCTGACATCATCTTCGCGTCTGCTTTTGGCGGGATGGGTGTCGGAAGGAAAATTTGGAACCGATCGGCTACCACTGGGGATTCTCTGGAGAGAGAGGGTGCGCCTTTAGGTCGTCTGATTAGTGCTCACTGGGGACCCAGGTGCCAAGCAACAACGGCGGTCAGATTTTTACCATAATTAGGTCTTTGTCCCCTTATAACATGTTATTAGGCGGACCCTCTCTCGACGCCGTAAAGTTCATCCTCAGCTTACCACATGACGATCGAGTTTCTACCACGGGTGGAGTGGAATGGTCAGGAGGTGTGCGTGGCCGAGAGTGCTACTCGGCATCCATGAAGCAAAAAGCGGTCGGCCTGCATATGTGGGCGAGCTCGACATGCCTTGACGAGGTAAATGCCAGAGCACAGGCCCTCGGAAGAGGGAGCTGTCTGAGTTGGACGATAACCACAGACACCTGCACACATCGACTCGAGCATGGAGGCCTCAAAAGCCTCATACCCACTTCTTGAAGCGAGAATGGGATGTCTTCACGTGGAAGCGAGGAGGATATGGGAGGATTGATCGCGATAATCACTCCTGAGACTAGCGTCGAGTTACATCCTTCAAGCCAATTCGGCAAAAAAGGAGTTTGTCGGAAGACTAAAGCGAATCAATGAGGAGGTCGACCAGCTTCTCCCGAGGAGCATGGGATGTCGGAGGGTGTGCCCAGGTGGTTGGCTGCGCGTTGTGCTCGTCAAGCGAGCGGCAAATGGCAACCTACGCATCAGCTTCAGCGTTAAGCCAGGCGCCCGAAAGATAGTTTCCCTCGCCGCGGATCTGACCTCGTAATAAACGCCCACGGCCGGTCTTGAACTCCTTAGTTTTTCATGGATGCTTTCTCATTCAAACGGACCCGACATGGATCCAGGCGACCCGAAAAGGGCCTCGTGCGTCATGGAGGCGAAGGACTGTGCTATCGGTAATGCCCTTTTAATTTAAAAACGGGAGTTACCTACTAGAGGTTGGTGAGCGAGGATGTTCGAAGCAAATAGAGGCATCCATGGAGGTATAGATGACATGTTGGTAAAATCAACCAGCGACTGCACCATATCTGTCAAACATTCGGATCCTAAGATGATCTGACATGAAGTTGAATCCATTCATCACGCTTTTGGAGTCTCGTAGGAAAATTCTTGGGTTTTATGATCAACAACCCAGGAATTAGGCAAATCTAGACAAGATAAAGTATTTGTGCTCGACATCATACCGTCAAACATAAAAGAAGTCCAGCGTCAGCTGGAAGAATGGCAGCGTTGGCCAGATTTGTGTCAGGCTGGCGATAAATGTATTTCTTCTAGGTTCTAAAAGCTTTTCAATGGATATGGTGAAGAGCGTTCTCGTGCGAAACTTATAAGCTCACCCCATTCGGTAAGCCCCTACGAAGGGAACTCCTTACTCATGCACAGCGGAGTTTGATTTCGACCAGTTCCATCCTTATTAGAGACAAAAGCCCGGAGTACGACATCGATGCACTATTGCGGTAGAACTCACAGAGGAGCGGTATCCAGGATGGAGAAACTAATCTGGCGTTGTAACCATGACAGAAAACTCAGCCCTTGCTCAGAGCTAGCCTGATAGAGTCCCCAGCAGAATACCCCAATGAAGCAGGTTTGCACAAACCGAGACCTCGAGAAGATTGATGAAGTGGGCGTAGAGTTGAGTGAGTTCGACATCGGATATAAACCAAAAGCGCTGCAATAAAAGGGCGGTCTTGTGGGGATTTAGATCATGGAATTCACCGGTAGAACTTGCCCAGGGTTACGCGGCGGCGCCAGGCCTCCCATTTGGAAGGGGCGACGTCCGCCAGACGGGACGCGATGCTCGAGGAGGAGTGGTGTGAGCTGGTCGACCTCCCCAGGGAAGGAGTAGATGCCAGTGTACTCGATTTGGTTTACTGGCCTCGACAACGAGGCCCGGTATGAGGTGCTCCATCATTTGGACTCGACCTCTACCCATTCAGTAAAGTTAACCAGCAGGGTGTGCGCGACTCTCGGTTAGTGGTGAAATGTGAAATAGAAGACACTACGAGGCGAAAGGTGAAAATGATCCTATACCTCAAAAGTCTTGGAATTCTGCAGGAAGTTCGGTGCTAGTTCGAGTGGACACATGCAGGTAGAGGAATTCAGAGGCGGTGCCACTGTGACACTGCGACAACCTCGAGAAGATCTCAGTAGAATTTGCGCACGTCGAGCACCAACAAAACCACCATAGATCTATGTGAGGAGGTCTCCCACGTATCATGTCAGTCATTTGGATGGATCCCATTTGGGACTATTTAGTAGAAGGACTGTTACCCAACGACCCAAAAGAAGCTTCTAAGCTTAGGACGAGGTTGGCCAGGTTTACCATTCATTGGGCAAGCCTTTCTAGAGCGGGTTTTCACCATCCTCGAGGGTATTGTAGAGAAGGCGCCCGACTACGTGCCCAGGGAGTACATGAAGGTGTGTGCGATCACATCGAGCTTGAGGCGTTGTTGAGCCTTGTCAGGCAGGGATCTTCTTGGCCCTGATGTAGAGGCAGACAGGCTAGTCGAAATGCAAAATTAGTCGAGCACGCCGTCTCACCTCCCATCAGGGCCATTGCGTCGGTCACCATTATGGCCCTTTCAGCGGTGGGGTTGGACACTGTGGGACCTCTTCCATTAGACGGGCCGATTACAAATTTATCATACGTGAGTGGATTATTTCACCAAATGGGCAATGAACCTTTGGCTACTATCCTGAGAACATAGATAAGCTGACTCTTGTTTGGCGTTCCATAATATCTGATTTGGTATCCAAAGAGCTCGGTGTTGAACAATGAAAGCAATTGATAATCTTAAGTTGGGATTTTTGGCCTTAACTCAAGGATCAGAACTACTACTCAGTTTTCAAGCTCATGCGATCTAATGAGCTGAAACAAAGTCACCATGAGGTATAAAGCGGCGTTGAATACCAAATTAGAAAGAAGATCTTAAAAGCAAATGGTAGAATACCCTCCCAGGGTGTTATGGGCATACAAGACTATGCCTAGTCTGCGACTGAAACCGTTTACCTCTGGCTTTTGTACTTAGGAGGTGGCTTGTCGGATCGATTAAAGTACGAGGATGAGATTGTAGCGTGGAACATAACGAAGGGCTCGCTAAGCTTTGGACCTCTGATGAAATGTCGTGTCGGGTCCTAAAGCGTCTGAAGATACCAAAGAAGGCGTGAGGTACTACGACCGAAAAGTCAAACCCGGAGTTACAAACACAGTGACCTAGTCTTAAAAGCTCCTACATGAGAAAAATCCAACACATGAAGCGGGGCCAATGGGAGGCCCTATATCGTATCTCGCGTCGTCAGATCGGGTAATTACGAACTCCAGATGGAAAAAGGAAAAGTTCTACCTCATTCTTGGAACATTGAGCACCTTAAGCGTTTTTATCAGTAGACCTCAGATTGTAATCTTTAATAAAGTATCATCAGCTTTCGAGATGGCCGTCTACGTGTTGTCGGTCTTTAATTTAATATCCTCATAAATAAAAGCGGGGGCATCTTCGATAAAGAAAAGCAGACAACTCGGCCGAGGCGAGCGAGAAAGTTACACTATCGATCCACAAATTCGTAAGTGAAAAAAAAAATTTCTTTATTCCTATGAAGGGTACAGTATTGATTAGATTAAGCGGTGCCATCCCATCTCGGGGAATAAATAGTACAAGCGTTCAGCATAGGAAAAATCTGAGAAGAGAAGGGAGGAGAGGCAGGGAAGAGAGGTGTGAGCGGAGGAAAGGAAGGAAGGAAGAAGAAGAGGAAGAAGAGAAAGGAAGAAGGAGAAAATGGAGAAGCGGTACTAAAAGTACACATACTCTCAGACGCATTCACAGCACGGAGCTGAGAATGACATAACTTCCCCATAAAGGAAACTGGGATAATAGAGGCTCCCACGAGGCGGACCATCGGGCGAATCTTTAGGCCCCGAAATCCCTAGGCGGACCCACGCAAAAGCGACCAAACCTTGACTCTTCATCATGCGTGGTTGATTGGGCCCAAAGGGAAGAAGGTTCAAGTAGGCTCCATAGCGGGTAGCCATTTATAAGGAGTAGAAACATCGAAAATGTGATCGTTTCAGTTCTCCATAAACCGACATTAAAGACATGCATCTTTCGAAATGGAAGTTAAAGCGGCTGTCTTGTGGATGATGCTTTCGGGCGGATTAACATAGAGCCTCGCTGGCTTCGGTTTGAAGAAACTCAGCGCTCAAGAAAGGCCATATATACAGGCGATTCGGACCAGGCGAGATTAGCCCACGGAGCCTCGGCTATTTCGGTTTTAAAGGCGCCGGCTACTTAGGAAATGCCGCTATAGCCCGCAGAGCGGTTGGCAAGCGATTAGCCATAGAGCCCGACGCACCGGTTGCGAGCTCGAAGCGCTCGAAAGGCCATATAGCGCGAGCCGATTCGGCTCGAGCATATTGCCGCGAAGCCTCAGTGCTTCGATTTTCAAAACTTAGCGCCGAAAACCGTAGCGGTAGAACGATTCAACTCGGCCATATTAGCCCGAACCCTTAGCGGGTTAGTTTGAAGAGCTCAAGCGCTCGAAAATACTTCTGATATGACGGTTCAACTTCGAGCGAATTATCCCACGAAAGCCTCCGCGGCTTCGAGTTTTGAAACAAACTGCAGGAAAGGCCGCCAAGTCGCGAGCGATTGATTTAGGCATATTAGCCACGGAGCCTCAGCTGACTCGGTTTTGAAAACTGGCCCGCTACCGAGAAAGGCCATATAATCCGCGAAACTGGATTCCAGCTCGAGCATATTAACCCGGAGCCTCGTGACTCGATTTGAAAAACTCATTTGCTGAAAGGCCCTTCTGCCGCCGAAACCCGATTCGGCTCAGCGAATTAGCCGGAGCCTGCCAGCTTCCAGTTTCAAAACTCGGCGCTTTCGAAGGCCATATAACCCATGAGCAGTTCGGCTTCGAGCGGTCTTATGGAACCCTGGTTGCTCGGTTGCGAGCTGCGTCAGAAGGTGCGCGCCCAGGAGCCAGTACGCTCATGTGGCGCGAAGCCAGTGGGTTGACAGCAGGTGACCATTGAATACTCGTGAATGTCGGGTAACGAGCCAAGACTCTACAAAAATGGACAGGGTCTCCCTTGTGCGGGGGCTCTACCAGAACCTAACACAATCACAATCGACATCATAAAACTATAACATGGAGTAAAAGCGGCCATAGGCTGTCTGACAATACTCATGAAATACTTGACCATATATAGTTTCAAGAGTTAAATTTACTCTTATACAACATATATTAAAAGTTTACAACATTTATACATGTATCAGACTAAGCACCAAAGCCATGACCGACTTTCTTGGTGATGGCCTCCCAGGATGAGGCGGAGTCTCATAAGTGCGCTCACATTGCACGAGAATAATATAATTCCCTCGACGGGGTGAGCTAATGCTTGATGGTGGAATCGCGCAAATGGGTTCACTGCCATTTTCAGGTGCGTATGCGATCTTTCCCGATGTGTATTTCGAGTAAATCGTGATCCTACTTGAATGTCACATGTCATCATTATGCGAGTCACTCATTTCCCTCACACTTGCTTAAGCCATGTGTAAGAAAAATAATCATTTTCAAAACAAAGGCACATTGTTATTGAAAATACACTCTTGAATGTGGGGTAAAGGTATGGGACTACCCTCTAGAGGTGAATGTGTTGGAGAACGCTTCGAAGCAGTCTTATCATCAAGAAATGATCTTATTGAATAGTCTCTGACCCGTTCTCAGGAAATTCATCATGTGAAATTCCTTTGGCAACCATTTTAATTTTTCTAGAAAATCCATAATATTTTACTAGTTCTAATTCATACAGGTGCGTATGAAATCGCGTTAATGTGTTTCAACACAATTTATATATTACATTATAAATATATCATCCATATAAATTTACATATTTAATCACTAAACATGTTATTCAATTTCACAATCCATTACACTAAAATTAGCTCACGTCAATTTCAATTAACAAACCTGACAATTCAAATTTGAATGCTGACCAAACACATTTCACCACAATTTATTTGCGTGAATCTTGTTACATGAATTGTAGAGAAACCTGAGTTATTGTTGACAGTCACGACATAGTTTTAACTTTTATTGGTCAGAATTTCGTAGCGATTTCGACCTCATACATATCACAATATAGTTGTTTCACAAATTCTAACTAAGCTGCAAAGCGACCCAGTATCATGGAGCATCAATGGAGTCATAAATTCCAACACTTTGGTTCGAGATTTGGGGCCAATCAAGCAGCAGATTCGAGGCCTGACCAATGAGCTCATCAAACCAGCTCTTAAATCAAAGTAAAACAAGTAGGATAAAGCCCTGCCTCGGAGTTTGTGGCTTCAACCAAAGCAGGAGCTCACGTAGAGCCTCCATTTGAGTAAACCATTTCCATTCTTGTCTAGATGGAATTCAAAGGTCGGATCGTGAAACACAGAATCACTCCTCTCCTGCAAAACCTCAAAAAATTAAAAAACACGTATGTTTTCTTTCTCGCACGTTTTGTTCTTTTGTTTTGAAGAGTAATACTATTCATGGTTTTGTCCTATTATCATTTAAACAAATTCAATAATGTCATTTATGTCCCTTCCTACAGATTTTGACCGTGACACGATCTCGGTAAATCAGTTACATCATTTCTCTACTCATGCAACGTAATGTCGCGTAGTCACGTATTCTAGGTGACTTTCGTCAATCCACGTGTCGTTTCTGACGCTGGCTGATCGCTCGAAAAATGTAAATTCAAGCTGTCTCGGGTTCGTGAGTCGGCGATGTTATGCTATTATGAAGATGATTCAATAGTGAGTCAGTTTAAATCGTCGAGATCTAGAAAAATTTCGGGGTTTGACCAAAATTACGATTTTACCATTTTGAAATTGGGATTTTCTCGATGCTGTTCAGGTTGCGAACATGACGGAAGCGCCTTTTGAGGTGGCGGCAATTTTGAAGATCTAAATTTGCTAAGATGAGCCGTATATGGCTTCATGTGATGCTTTGAGCAAAATAGCCCGTGGAGCCTCAGCGGCTTTCCAATTGAAAAAGCTCAAGCCATTCACTTAGACTGGTAGCCCGAAACAGTTCGAGTTGAGTAAGTAGCCCGCTGAACCAAGCGACTCGGTTCTGGCATATGGCTCGGGAAGGCTCGGCGCCTAAGAACCAGTAACGATTCGGAAGACATGACGGCAGGTAATAAGATCAAAGTAAATGGCTTATTCGGAGCGGAATAGCCCGAGGGCAGTCCATTTCAATGGACGGCCTGGCTTCGGCTGACCTGACTGAAAGGCAGGCTGCTCGAAACAAGAACCGTATAGCCATCGACCAGAATTGTGAAACTGAAGAATAGCATAAAAAGAAAAAAAAAAAGAGGCGAGGGGATGGAAAATGGGGTATTCATTGAAACGTCACATGTGTCAGAGGTTGGCTTCGGCGTAAAAAAAAAAAAAAAAAAAAAAAAAAAAAAACAAAAAAAAACAAAAAACAAACAAGCAAACAATGAGCAATGAACAAGCAGGCAAAGCTACATGAAGGAGTTCAAGCATTGAAGGGACGGAGGCGAGGGAGGCAGCTTGTCAGTGAGGGTGTTTGGCTCTCAATTGTCAATGAAAGGACTCTTACGCACTCCTCGTCATAGGGATATCAAAAAAATGAGGATGGCTTAGAGGTAGGCATTGTGACCTTCCTCTGAAAGAAAGCGAGTATCCGAAGCCCGTGAGTGTAGGCCTCATCCTCGAACTCGCTATAACTCAAGTCCCTTTAAACAACTAGGTTTCTCTGTCTCACGAAGGTCCCTCGCAACCCATGGCACTCCTCGGTCAGGCGTTCGATAGAGCTCACAACTTCGGAAGCTTCGCGATGCGATCCATTAACAACCTTCTTTATTATCTTATTTCGTCTCTGCTTTGCTCTTCCCTAGTTACACTTGGCTCGTTCTGGGGCGGTCGCGACTCATCCTGACTACACGGCTGGTCTGGTAGCTGCGGCCAAGTCCCGGCCTCCCGAGACTACGCTCTCTCAGTACTCTTAGCCACATCCTCAAGGCCTTTTTCTTCCTTGCCCTCGGCCAGCGCTGTGTGAGTGCGTGGTATGCTCAAATGGACTTAGCTTCACGGCTCTTCCGTCATGTGGCCCCTCGTTCGTCGGCCCTTTTGCAGACTCTTGGATGGGTAACCACATCGGCCATGACTCAAGGTAAAATCAGGACACACATGACAGAGACTTCTGGGGCGACCCCCACAGGATAGCCAAGGCACCTCGATAGAGCGGAACACCCGACCTCTTAAGATCATAATCCGTGAGAATGGATGAGCCAGCGCCCGACCATGGCTCGGCGGTGGAGAAGCGGAATCCTCGTCTCCATCGGCTTGAATCATTTCCTCCCGACTCTTTAAGCGCCAAAGGAGGAGGCTCGGCGGCTACACGGGGACTCCAAGCTGTTATGAGCGCAACCTCCAAGGAGGCTCGTGACCCTCCCAGGAATCTTTGGCCTTTGCGGTGAGCAGGAATGGTTTGCGAACTTGGGAGCTTTAGGAACCTCGGCGGAGGGCGACGGCCTGCCACCACTTTCGGACATGAGTAGAAGGTGATAGCGAGGGCGTCTCAGCCTGGGACTTTACTGACCAGGTTATCATCTGAAAGTCAAGTTTCAGCTTCACACTCTGAGACCTTGGGACCCAGTCTCCACCCAGAGCTTGACTCTCCTTAATTGAACTGACAATGGGGCCATCGTGAGAGAACTTCATAACGGAAGGGGGTGAAGGCCTTAAAGTAGCAGGGCGGGAGGGCCTCAAACCTAAAGATCCGGGAATATCCGACCTAATACGCTCATAATAGGAACACGGAAGAAGCCGCAGCGACTTTCCACTTTACGACCTCGTCAGCCGGAGTGAGATCGATGAATCACACAAACACACAACAGTGCAAATTAGGGTTCACATAACTTCTGAAAACCAGCCAAATTCCAAACCAAAGCAAAGCTCACGTAGATTCCTGAGGTAGTCCCAGACAGTGGGGACGCCCAGTGTGTCTTCCTTGTCATGGGGGTCGTACTCCCATTTGCGATACTAACAAAGAAATACTTGGCTCTTTCCAAATTTATGGGAATATGGAATCAGAGATGATCAGGAGAACAGCACGCTTAGATAGATAAAGGAGCCCTCGAGGAGACTTCCTTCCTATAGAGGTCGAGAACAAAGCTATCTGAACACCAAGCCCTTGTCCCCAAGAAAATAGCAGTGTCGAATCTGCAGAAATTGGGTGTTTGAAGGACAGCGATTTGAAGTGTTACGAGATGCACATAAGGAGTGTAGAAAGGAAAGCGGAGGCCATTGCCAGTACTTGAAAAACACACCATCTTGGGCACTTGGACCCACGTGGGATGTCAAAATGTCGGGAGGCCGGACACGGACGCAAAAGGGGGCTGTGCGCCTGTGAAATTTCCCCGTATAAAGGCTCGACTGCCGGGGTCCCCGCGCGGGGCATTCTACGGCTGACTTCAGATATTCCGATCCCACGGGGTATTTAATCTAAATCAGATTCTACCTTGCCTTTATCGAGGGGAGAGGTTCCAGGCGTCGAAAAGCAACCCCGGCTAAGCGTCGGAAGGCTACTTGTTAGCCTCGAATCGGATACAATAAGAGGAGTCACCTCACGCTCCGCCAAGAGAAGAATGACACGGACCCATGAGAATAACAGGTAGAAAGAACAAGGCCTAACCAATCTAGCCCTAGCGTCTGCATGTATTACTGAAAAGACAGGGGAAGAAAGATGCACTAGTCCCAGGAATAAAATGAAAAAGGTTACCTCAGCGAGTATCTAAGCGCCAAAGTGCAGACGAGAAGGTCGGATGAATGGCTTAGAACTCATAGAGAAAAACAAAAGCTTTATCACGGGGCACAATACCTACTTGATCGGAGGATGTTCTGGAAGCGCTGAAAGAACTAGAGGAAGTGGCTGCCAATTGAAAAATCATCATTATCATAGGACGATTAGCGATCAGCCTTAACGACTAGGCGCAGGCGTGCGTGGAGGTCGCACCAAAGATTAAGAAGCGTCATTCTTACTGCGCTAAATAGTAACAAGAGACTGAGAATGACGATAGGGGTTCTAAAAATAGTATGAAACTCTTCGCGAACAAGAAGAGTATAGCTCGATATAAACGTAGGCCCAAACATGACCAAACGAGACCTGTTGGTGTTTAGCCCCAATGGCGATATGCAGCGGCACAGCCGGATCTATAAATCAACCAAATCCTCATGATGGGAAGTAGGATAATTCCAATCTTGCTTATCACCGTAAATCAAACCAAGTCTCACCAATGAAGTAGGATGATGACCGATAAACCCTGTTATCCCTTATTAATCGGTAAGCGATAAGAGGCGAAAATCCCTCATCGATGAAGATCCTTATCACCATCAAATGGGGAAAAGCGTATCTTTATAAATATCAAGTCACCCCATCGATTGAAAGATGCATAAAACATTAAGCCCTCTAAGTAGTTGATCTTTTCTCTCATTAGGGAGGCGGCTTAGGCATTGGGCTTGAGAGCGGGCGAGCCCATGATCCTCTTTCTTCTTTGTTTTGTAGGAGCCGGCGTGCGGGCGTGGTGGCCAGCTGATGATTCTAGATTCAGAGCCCCGAAATACCAAATACCTTTCAAGCCCAGGTTCGGGTTGAAAAGGCATCATCAATATATATATATATATATATATATATATATATATATATATATTATATCAGTGTCTAATTCAGTATATATGCATCCATATAATTATTTCACATATCAATATTCATCTTCTCTGGTAGAAGTTCATAATATATAGTAATATAAGGTACCATGACTCTGATTACATAATAAGTTATTCCTTTGCATAGTTGATTACTTTTATATTATTATTCAAATGCACATCATATAAATGTTTGCGCATAAATGATAACAATATGAACTAGAATACATGGTCTGATAAATTACCAGAATGTCTGCGATACAATACATAATAAATGGCCATAAACGAAACCCACTTAATGAACTTTGTGACAGAGATGTTGAATAGCGAATAGGCGTCTTTAAATAGCCTGGAACAAACGTGTTGATTAGCCTGAGAATAGAAAGCGTTGAATAGCATTAGTCCCATTTATTAATTATCTTGTATTAAGTAGGCCTGCAATTATATACTGTTTTAGAGTATTTATGGTGTAATAACATTATATTATACTCTTATTAAATTCTTATGACTATATTTCCCTCATGTGCATCTTTGAAATGTTCATGGCACATACGTTTTTATTTAGTGACAATAAATATCTTGTATACACATACATGTCTTTATTCATATTATTAGGGTGATCCATTTGCCAAAATTTGTACTCTTATAAGATTTGTGTGAAGATAGAGTGCTGTGAAGCACATTTGAGAACAAAACAGGTTTCTTTTCTTTGAAATAGGGCCCGTGTCTTCATGCGTGTGGAGATTCTAGACATTCTTAGCTACACATAGAATCTAAGACCACCTCATTCGGAGTTCGAACAAAAGAGAAATGACCTCTAGAAATAAAAGAAAGGGGATTTTTCTAAAACACCACATGCAGCACCACTCAACGGTTATGCATTTTCAATCTATCTAACGTCTTCTAATGAATCCAACATCACAACATCACCCAAGCGTCGCGACTCTGGAATATTAACTAACACATCCCAAGTTCATTTCCAACTACAATTTCGACCCAATAAACAAGGTTTTTAGACAAAGTGATATCTAACAAAATGTTCACCTATGTTTTAAGTTTCCAAAACACCACACAAATCAGGTCATTTGGACCTTTAAGTTAGGAGATGGCAAAACATTAGGATTTGTTTCTAGGACAATGTGTGTTCTCCAGTGGACAAATTTATGGGAACTGATAGAAGCATTTATGTGATCCTCTTTTCCATGAAAGTTACTCTCTGGGTGTCTAATTTAGTGGGATTTTGATTCACCTCATTTATGGATCGGTATGACTGATATATGGTGTGAACAAACGTGAACTAACCTTATAGGGACATGGTCGTATCTTCTTGTAAACTAATTTTCAAGGTTTTTAGAGAAGGATTTAAATCTAGGTCTCTTCTAGACATTTTGTAGCTTTGATTCTTAAGTTTCATCTCAACTATAATCATCAAGTGAAGGTCATAGGCCAGTTATGGTCAAAACAAAAACACAAGTTTTAGGGAAATTTGGATAGTACCCCCTAAATACCTATATACTCTTTTATTTTGTCTTTATCATTGGACAATTTCAGCTTCAAACCAGCAGATCCAAGCCAACCTCAAAACCCAAAAAAAAAAGCATAAATAATGGGAAAGTTAGGATGTTTTCCTAATAGCGTCTTTAAACTTGGCGGGTTCTTTATAACTACCCTTCTTCCTTCTTATTTCATTTTCATTTCATCATAACATTGAACTAAGAAAGCCAATAACAATGGATTGAGTTAACCAATTTGGTCTTCTTCCCACACAACTAGATGCCTTAGCTCCTAAAGCCCAAAATGGAGAACAAATTCTAGGACAAGTTCTTGTCTCATGCCTCCTTTTGACTTAAGTTTTTGGCCTTTGCACTTAAGTCTTCCTACTTCGTTAAATTTGACAATCAACTTATCACAATTCTACAATGGCTATAATTGACAATTTACAATTTTATAACTCTTTAATAATTCCCGAATTACTCATTTCCCCTTAACTTATTAAATTTCCGAAAAACATAATTTGACTTAATTATCTGCATATGTCCTTAAAACTATTATGGTATAATTTTGGGTATTCTGAGTTCGATCCATTTGAGTCAGTGACGGTTTCAGTATAAACTATCCCATGAAGTACGATCAGCATCTCGAGTGATGAGTCGGTAATGATATGAACGTTGGAAGAGGGGTAGAGTTAGAGTCCCAGTGGGGACGGATATGATTCTGTATGCCAAATACATAGTTTGTACAAAAAAACTCATCTCGTGTTTCTGCCGAAAATAATATTTACGGACAAAATATCATTTCGATTTAATGTATTTTCGTTATGTCTTAAAAGAAGGATTACTTTGCAAAAAAATAGAAGGATATTTTATCAAAACCATACTAAGAATTAATAAAGGAGTTAAATTTTCGAAGTGGGTTTTAAAATCTTTTAATAAATCACGTAAAAATAAATAAATTGCCATACAATAATAATACACTCTCATGGAAATCTATTACTTTACTGTAACTCTGTAAGCAGATCCATGATTCATACTAAAAAAAAAGCAGAGAACCAATGAATGGACGGTTGAGATTTTCTATTTATAAAAGTTAGTAAGAAAAAGTAAAAATTATTTTCACTAAATTTCAAAATTAGGAAACTATTTTTAGAAACTCTGTTAAGCATAGTTTAGGATTCCGGTGGATTGATTTTTTGAAAAAAAAGGATAATCAGTTATGTTTAGAATTTAAAACTAAAATTACTTTTGAAAACAATTAAAATCAATTTAAATTTAAAATTGAAAATGCATTTGATAAGTTTTAACAAAATGTAAAATATATTTTCTTAAAAGTTAGCATCATAATCTACTAGCATAAAACATGAATAGATAAATAAGAGCAAGAACATTGAACCGTATAAATTAATTGTAATTTCAAATCCATTTATCTATCAAGAGCGAAGGTGAGTACAAATAGTAAAAATAAAAATAAAGTAAAATAAAAGAGAGGAGAAAGAATCTGACGGCTCGTGGGAGTAAATCCCAAAGGTGACAAATGCATTCGGCCAAAACTTGAGAGTTGTTTGGTTTCTGGTTTCAAATATTACCTTAGGTAATTTGATTCTATTCTCCAACATTACCAAGGTAATGTAACAAAATATTACCTAATATTGTTTGGTTGAATAATATAGGTAATGTAATATAAACTTGTTTGTTGTAAGGTTTTATTGTATGGTAATTAGTGATTTGACTTAATTACCCTTATATACATATGACAATCATCTTTCTAATTATTTTTTATACCACAAGTCCCTCCTATGGATTAGTTCCATTTCTCTTGTCATGTAATTTGGGTATGACATTAGATATGGATTAGTGTGATAATTAGGTGCATTTGTGTGTTATGAGACTTATTTATAATTTTATTTGAGCTTATGCTTTCCGATAAGTATTTATAAAGTGTAGGTGTTTTGAAAAAGCTTATAAAAATAACTTATGACATCTTATAAATTCATTTTAGCTTATTTCAATAAGCTTCATAAAGAATCTTATTAGAAAAAAAAAGCTTAAACAGCTTATAAGAAAACCTAAAAATTGATTATCTTAATCACAAAATTATCATTATGAAAAAGTATATAAATAAAATAAAATAAATCTGAAAAAAATTATGTAAATGAGTGAATTTTGAAAAAAATGCAAAAATAGGAAAAAAATCTGAAAAAGTGAAAACAAATTCTGAAAAATTATGTAAAAAATAGGTTTTTTTTTTTTTTTTAAAGTATCTAACAAATAGGAAAAAAATTCTAACATATAATTAAAAATAGAAAAATTTTCTATATGATATTTTGTTTTGAAAATGTTAATTTGTGATGATGGGCATCACTAGTGATGTTTGATGTTTTTACTTTATTGTATTTTATTATTAGATAAAGATTATAGGCAAATATTTGATGAGATATAATTTTATTTATATTATTAGGAAGGGTCTTGCATCGGCTTAAAAACTTTGTCGCCGAACAGAATGTTTTAACATTATAAAATACGCCTTGTCTTGCTCAAGGCAGCATTGTGATATGCGCTTAATAATATAGGTTTATAATTACGTCGTTCGATTATAGAAAAGAATACGAAATGTTTTAATAAAGAAAAAATTATAATATTTTAGTTTTTCTAATCAATTGATCATGTAAACAAAGTGGAATTAAAGTGGTTCATTAACTATTTTTATCTTATAAATTATAGCTAGAATGATAAATGTTTAAGTATATAGTGAATCTTTATTTTTTTTTTTTCTTATCATTGGTTTCGCAGTATATATAATTTTAATTTTTTTATAAATTATGACAATCTTATTTGATGGCAACTTGATTTATAGAAGTTCTTAGGATAGTCGTTTCGATAATTTGTATTTGTTATAAGTGTTGGCCTTCAATGTCTGATAAAGCAGCCAAAAATAATGAATAGACGCTTTTTAAAATATGCATTCAAATACAAATAGCTTATTGAATAAGATACTTATGACATAAGCTCTTATTTAATAAGCTCTTATAAAAAAATGCTTAATTAAGCTATTTATCCAAACAGAGTCTTAATATGAGCAAAATGATGTCAGTTGAATGAAAGAATCAAAACACAGCAGCAGGGAAGCGCAATATTAGAAGAAAAAATAAGTGTGTAACATTAACTAAAAATTTGGGGTAATCATAAACCCAATAAAATCATATCCAAGTAATATAACCCAAAACCCAAAACGTTGACATGGCAGCAATGTTTCATTAGTCAGAGAAAAATCTTTTAACCTGAACCAAACAGTATAATCTAACATAACCCCTAGCTCATTACCTTGACAATGTAATATGACCGCCCAACCAAACGCCCCCTAGGGGGTAAACGAAATGAATACTTTCCAATCAGAAAAGATGAAAAAAAATCCTAAAAGAGACGAAAATAAGCCCTAATCTAAATCATTTAAAATTCTCAAGAGAAAACCTTTCTAGTTTGCTAAAACCAACCAAAACTTTAATCAGTTTTGATTGGCCAGGTTTCAATAAGTCCTTAATTATCCATAAATAATTTCGTGAATTATCATAGCTAAGAAAAAAACAAGTCCAAGAAAACCAAATTGTTAATGTCTTGATAAATTTGGTCGAATACGAAAACACCCATATCTGTGACAACTGACAAGAAACCTAGAGAGGAAAACTATAGTCGATAATGAACGGCATATACCATCGAAAAACCATAACGACTCAACCTAACAGAGCCTGTAGGTAGGTAGGGAGAATCATCATTCATCCTCATCCTCCCCAGAATACTGTACCATAAATGCTCATCAATCATCCTCACAGAAAACCCTGAAGGTGGTAAAATCATCCTCAGATAATAGTGTATCTTTTACATGTCATGCACACAGAATGTATATGACGGATTAAAGAAGAAAAAAATAAAAGTAAAAAAGAAAAAAAAAAAAAAAGGGTCTACAAGTTCGACTACTGGTAGTACATGAGCTGCTGGGTAGACGCAGCATTCTGGAATCCGCCATCGTAGATTGCCTGACTACTCCCACCGGCACCACCCATTCCCATGGCTGCCGCCTGCTTTAGGGCGTGCTGAGCCTCTTGGGTGCATGAGAAGCCGTCTGCGCCCGCCCATTTTGCTCAACGCCATCTTCAATAGTTCGTATGCTGCAAAATCGACGCTGAGATACAGGAAGCATAAGCGGGCAGCTGGTGGGGAAGAGGTGGAGATAGATCCTACCAGAGTAGGGTTGCCTTATATTGACACAAAACATTAACACCAGGAGCTTGATCAAGCTGCTACTCAGTAATCACTCATCTTTAAAGTTTCAATATTCAATGGCAGATGAAACAAGTTTGTGTCATTAAAATGTTAAAATAGGCAGTTGCAGCAACTTAGTGTATAAATTAAGGGTGCATTTAGGAAACTTATATATGGTTTATTTGAAACATCTTTCTCATAAAGTATTTAGATAAGTAAGTGTTTGGAAAAGCTTGTAAGAAAGTAACTTAGATCCTCCCATAAGCCTCTTTTAGCTTTATTTCAATAAGCTTCATAAAAAAGCTTATCAAAAAAAGCTTATACGGAAACCTAAAAACCGGTCATCTTAATGGCAAAACTATCCTTCTACAATTGTGAAAATTCCTCTCATGTATAAGTGTTTTTTAAAATATGCATCCAAAGAGAAATAGCTTATTGAATAAAGTACTTATGACATAAGTTCTCATCTAATAAGCTCTCATAAAAAAGTGTTTAATCTGGCTATTTACCCAAATAGGACCTTAGATCCAATATATGTATAATCTGGACTGGAGGAGAAGCTGGAAAAAGTATATAACCATCATCAGGAAAGATGGAATGTTAAGGTTAAAAGCACTCATCTAATAAAGTCTTATAAAATAAGTGCGTAATTAAGTTATTTACCCAAATGGGACCTTAGATCCAATATATGTATTATTTGAAATAGGAAGATGGAAAAGAGGCTATAAGTATCATGCAGAAAATATGAACTGAAAGCTTTTGGTTTGGGATAATGAAGCATCGGTTTAGGGCATTCTGAATAAAAATAATCTCTGCACAAAAGTATGAACCTTAATTGGTTGCATAGAGAGATGAGCATTTCCCATCTGAATGGCCAGAGCTGCTTCAGCGTGGGTACTGTATCTTACAAAACCTACAAAGCCTTTATCTCGTTTGCACCCGAACATCTTCAATCACTCAGTACCAAGCAGATGAAAATGTGGTGGAGATCATGAAGTAACCTGCAATTATAAGTTAATAAGAAAGTTAATGGAAGAAAGAATTTTGCAAAACATTCTACAGAGCTACCTTTTTTTTGATCGGTAATTCTACTGAGCTGCCATGATTGTTTTCACAATAATAATAATAATAAAAGATGTAATATATAGGATGGAATGACTTTTCTTACACATAGATGTTTAGATGCAACAACAAAAATGGATTGTCTTTCACTCGATTTGGTCATTAGAAAGGCACAGAATTGACCTCAACACCAGCAGTACACAACTTGAACAGGATGGATTCCAGTATTATCAAATAATCACAACATTTGATTGACAAAGTGAAATAGGTGAGCAAACCGAGAGAGAAATGAGACTCAATGTTTGCTAATGCTTGTTTAAGTGAAAATTTAAAAGGTAAAAGACAATGCCTTGAAGCAAAAATCAAGTGGTAAAAAAGGGAAAAATTGTTACCTGTACCAAAATAAAAGGTCAATACTCTAAAACTAGTGGCACCTAAAACTTGCTATGCTGCAGTAGAGAAGAAAAAATGAAGTGTACTGGTTGATGAAAGACTTTGGCACTATATTCAATTTTTCTCATTTTGATTCGCTGACCCCAAGCCACTAGTAGAATCAGCTGAAAGAATGAAACACAAAGGGGCTTAATTTAAATAAAATTTTGTATCTTTAAACTAACAGACAAGAAAATATAAAACACCAGATTATATTTATAGTTTGGTTAAATTTTTAAAAACAAGAAATTATAAATTCTAAATCAGACTCTTATCTTAAATGATTATATCATTTGTCAGAGTGGTTCTAATTTGACCACAGATTCAAAAAAATAAGTTCTATCCTATTTCTGTTTAAAGGTAATCACAGAACTTGCAATAGTCGTATAAGCACCTTCAGATGTAGATTACAGGCCATATTATTCACTTTAAAGATTGAGAAAGCAGTGAATTGACTATGGAGCTGAGTCTCGGCTCCATCTGGGTGAACTATAAGTTAAACACACTAACTGTTGTTACCATACTCATATCACCTGGTGCAGGTGGTCATAGAATAAATTATATTAATTATTCGGGAAAGTTTATAGACTATACATTTCGCCTCTTGTAAGGTGTCGTCCTCATTTGAGCCAAGAATGGTTTTATTTACCATTTGATGGAGCTGATTTAAATCATTACAAAAATTGAAAAATTGTAGTAATAAACTTGTTTTAAGGTTATAAATGCTTCAAAATGCCATAAATCAAGAAAACTTTGACCCATCATTCAACAAAGCCTTTATCCAGAGACAAAAGGGATCAAATATAGTTTATATATATTGTATATATAGTCATGACTATGAGCAAAAGAAAAAGAATCCTTGCCTCTAGGAGCAGATTGTAACCTATAAATGATTTATATAAGTTCTCTGGAGCATCATCATTGACTTGTCTTTCCGGTCTTCTGCAGGAAAGAGTGATGATTGTAAGGCCTATGTGACCATCATTTTAAGTAGCTCTAATAGATGTCTATATCAAAAGTAGAATCTGCAAGTTTGGCAGAGAGTAAATGATTTAGGCCCAAGGAAAAAAATAAAACAACACAAAAGGAGATCATGACTAAGCATGTAGTCAAAGCATCTTGATTCAGAGAATAATAAACATTATGCATCATTATCCATGACAACATATAATACAAAACTATGTAGTCAAACATAAAGAGAGCTCTACAAACAAAAAACAAATAAACAGAAAAAATAAAGAACTGATGATAATAATGATATAAAAAACTAAAGCAAAATGTAAGATACAGATCTTAACACTAACTCTAGCCACAACTCTTAAGCTTGTATTCCATAAATGTCCTCTACAGATATTATTGTTAGTTCCACAACCTTTTGGCATCTGAACTTTGCTTTATCATCATTACCTGCAGCACCTTTTGTTGCCCAATTACAACTTGAATCTGTCTGCTTCAAGCCACTTTCTATGTTGCAAATCAGGAAGATAAGCAAACTATAATTTTACACATGCCTTGCGATTAAGAAAATGCTATTTGCATCTTTGAAGCATTATCATAATGAAACTGCATTACGTGGAGAAAGCATTATGTATATCCCACATACCTCACCCTTACTTCGCATAAATATCTCACTAATTTCTAAACCTTGTCTAATTAAGAAGAAAAGAAAGAAGGAAAATGAAACCACTTCCTCTACATTTGCTGTAGCAGAGAAGTATGGACCCACCAGCAACTATTTCCCTAAAATCCTTTCTGCATTTCTTCAAGACAACACATTATAGAAAAAGATAAGCCATTATATTCTTGTAATTTACATGCACCAAACTGCCATAGGACAATCAGCTGTTGTTGGCTAACTTTCCTTATCTCATTTTCGAGTACCGCAATATATCCATTTTGCTTTCTCACACAACTATATTACCTATTTGCTCTCAATGATTCCAGTTGTTTCTGAAAATCGCCTAATCCATCGCATGTCCTTTTCAAGATTTTCACCTTCCATTTGCATTCTTTTTCTTTCATCCACTATAATTCCTGTAACTATGGTTCATAATAGAATCAAAACAAATAATACTGATAGGTCAACCAGTATGATTGATTAACCTTTATAATGCTACAGTCCCAGTAACAAATACTTGAAAAAAAAACCATACGGCTCCACTTTTTCTAAATTATAGTTGTAGCTATTTTTTATATGCTGCTATGTCAAAAAGGGAAGCAGCATTAAAACAATGGAAAATAAAGCATACCAGTTAAGTCATTAATTGCACTCTGGGCTTCCTGGAAAAAGAGAGATAAAATGACAGAATCGTTACATCAATGAGGAAAAATGAAGAAGAAATGAGTAAGTGGAAGTATTTCATTACCTGATGGTTCGAAAAGCGAACCCAAACCCTTGACCTCCCAGTCTTCCTGATCCCATAACTAGCATCACTGATACCAGAACATAGATCAAGTGGTCTCAACATACACAATGAGAGTCAATCAATCACAAATTCAAAGAAAGAAAGCAAAGGTCGCATGCAAGCGGAGCTTGAGCAGCTAGGATAAACAGAGAAACATGCAAGCAATGCCCAGCATCTGTAACCTCAGAGCTAGATAAGCCAACAAAAATATTGTAATGCCCTGCATGTCAAAGATGAGTTTGATAATCAATTTATAGTGAAATGGAACAGGAAATTATAGAGTGGTTGCAGCTAAAATGTACCAAAAATAAACAAATATATGAACCTGATGTATCCTCTCGTCTGACTACTAGCATGCCCAGTTAACATGATTGGTTGTCAAACCTGCAAACTAAAATGTTAAGATACAGAGGTGGAAAAAGCCAGTTGGAAACCTATCAGATTTCTCACAGCTAATCTTCCATTCAAAGTCTACAATGAAGAACTGGCAGATCTCCGGGTCAAGTAATTCACAAGGCATTAGGATGACTACACATAAGAGGAAGAGTAGACATTTCAATGGTAAGATGAGCAAATAGGATGGAAAATTAGTAAAAATCTTAAACAGGTAAACAACAGCAATAAGGAAAATATTGGCCTGGGATTGGTCAAACAACAAACATGGAAGAAACCAGCATCAAGTTTTATTATGATCATAAACTATATGGCATGCCTGAGTATTGGTTATCCATCAAAAGATTATTCTGAGGAATTGGTAAAATGACAGACCTTCTCTTTCCTAATGACACCCTTCAAGGGGATAGTACTAAGAAAACCTCTTGGCAGAAGCGGTTCTGTAACCTGTGGGTGGATATTACCTACATACCACTACATTTTATGGATAAGAAAAGCTTTAAAATCATGATAAGGGGAGAAAAGAGGAATTCACTATAAGGAAGGATATAAACACACAAGACTGCTGCAGAACATATTCTGATAGAGGAAATGAAAGGGAGGATAGCAAATGGCAAGTAATAAGTATGCATGGTTGTGCATATGTGCAAGAATCCATAGAGGAATTAAGAAAGCATGCCAAAAAATGCAATCCTTCTATATAAGAAGGATGCAATATTATTAGTGTTGAAAAATGCAATAATAAACATAAATAAGAACAAAAGAAACTAAAACCACGATTAAAAAAAATGTCAATATGACACTCACACGCTGCGGCATGTGCCCAGATCAAACCAGGTGATTTCCCTCAAGATAGGCTCTATCTGCAAAATATAAGAATGTGAAAAAAAAAAAAAAAGGCAAGAAGAAAAGAAATTCTGAAAAAAATATCAACACTCACTGGGAGCATTCATAGACAAAATAATATTAGAAAACCATAAGCCAGTGAATATACTTTTTGTGCTTTAGGTCGATGAGCAAGAAAATGTGATTTTATTCCTTCCATGCAAAAATTACAAAGATACCTAATACAAGTCCAAGAATTTACCCTAATGAATCATTTCTAATCAGGTTTCCCACATAGCTTGTTTAAGAGAGAGTTATAGAACTCTAAATGCTTAGGAACAAGAAGCGGTGATAATGGTGAATGCAACAGTAAAGCAAATTATGCCCTGATCAAACATTTCAAGAGTGAAAAAAAAATGAAACGATCCTACGACATTATGACATTGTCACTCTTATGAAATACAGCCAGATTCCATAAGTTAATGATGCCAGTAAACTATTCTATTCTAAATCAGCTATTTCCAATCCCAGCTATTCCCTATCTCCCATGTTCGCAATAAACTGAAACTGCTAGTAGTGAACTGAACAGTAATATATCTAGAAAGAAGCCCTAAATTTATTTTCATAATCCAAAAAATTAATAATCTAACACAAATCACTGGCCTTGAAAGAAACATCCTTGTTGTAAATTTGTCAAAAATAACAACAGAGATCATCGGATAAATAAAAACTCCAGAAGCTAAAATCCTTATCCAAAAAAAGCGTGAGCACTGAAATTAATTCGGAGCTAAGAGCAAAGCATATTTTCCAATCCTGCTAAGTAAAACGCTGACAAAACAACTTCTACAAAGAAAAAACCAAAATTCAGGAGACCAAACGCAGAGATCAAACACAAGCAACAGAATCAGGAAAGAACCTGATAGAACAAAGTTAAATGGAAGAGACAGAGAAAGGGGAGAAGAGAGACCTGAGGAGGGCCAAGGCCCGGGATGGTGATACAGAGACTGCTGGTGGAGAAGCGGTGCTGTATGGGCTTGTTGCTGCTGTTTCAGTCTTGCTAGCTGCTGCTGCATCTTCACTGATCGATCGAATATTTCTCCGACGTGATTAGGGTTAGGGTTCAGTGAGATGAAAAAAAATAAAAAACAAAAAAATAAAAAACAAAAAAAAAAAAAAAACAAAAATAACAAAATAAAGCCACTCGAAAGCAGGGCAAAAATAGGAAAAATGGAAGAGACTTGCAGAAGAAACATGTAGGTTTGAAGGCGTCAATTTGTTGAACGAATAAAGTAATTATCCATTGAACTAAAGTAGCCTCAACACTTACTTGGGCTTTCTCTGGGTTTGGGCTGAGGTCTGCCAGTACTACTGGGCTGACCAGACCCAAAAAAATAAATAACATATCCTACCAACAAATTTTTATCATACCTTTTATTTTCCACAGATTTCAAATAGCTATTTAATCTTTATATACAAATTAATCGAAATAATAATATCTAAAAATTTGATATTCTACAATTTTGAATTAAGTAAAAAAAATTTTCCCTTCTTTAAATTAAGGGGAAAAACTGTTGTAAATCATGTTGAGTCATTTTTTTTTTAAGAGAAAAATAATTTTATTGATTTAAATTAGCATTACCTTGATAGAAACCAAGGTTGTAAATATCGGTTTTGACGGATATATCGGTACTTGGGTTTTACGGATATATCGGATATATCGATATATGGAAGGTGGATATTTTATATAAATATCATTAATTAAAAAATTATTTTAAAATTAAGAATATATTTAGATTTATTTATCAAGTATTTTGAAAATTATAAGAATGATAATATCAATTAGATTTTATTTTTACATTCTTTTACTATATTATATTGTATTTTATAAAATTGATTATTTTATTAAAATATATTAATTAAGAAATAAATTATTTTATATAATTTATAAAAATATTTTATTCATTTTTTTAAATTTGGTAATTGTAATAACAACGTATAATATAATACAAGTATTTTTATATGTTGTATATTATATTTGATTATTAAAAATATTCATAAATTTATTAAAAAATATTCATATATTAGAAAGGCAATATATTAACATTTGCATATCATATAATAAAGGGAATCGCGGCTTTGTGGATGGGAGGTTGAAACCCGCCAGTTTTGTGAGGTTCGAGGCATAAGAGCGGCGTATTTTGTTGAATTATGAGCAGTAGCGATATCTTTCGTGCGTAAACAGTCCAATTCAGTGAACGATCTATGGTATAGCCGGAAATATCTCGAAAAATGGGTAAAATCTGATATATCGTGAATGTCATGATAACTACCAAAAAAATTCAGAAATTCCACAGTGAGTGATTATCTTAGGGAATATCGTGTAAATTAGCAAGTAACGAAATATCGCCCGAAATATCTGTAGATATTCCAGAAATTTTATGTGATAAACATATAATTAATTCAACAAAAATCGTAAAAGATGAAGCAATATAAGTTAATATGTGTGAATTGGTTGAATACTATACATTGATTGAGGCACACATATTTATATTTATTATAATATAATACTATGGTATGGATTACATAGCATGTGTGTGGGTGAAGTTTTATTTTACGTCGTTGTCAGTTCTTTCTTCGTGAATCGTCTCGCGTAAATAAACAAACGACAAACAAATAGCACACCCGACAACGATAATTATATCTGTGCAAAATGATTACAATCACGTGCGTATAAAGACAATAACCTAAAATACAAAAAAAAAATCAAAATAATTATGAAATAATCATTTATTAAGAAATAAAATGATGGAAATAGTTGAAAGAGGGGGTGATTTTAGTATAGAATAATCAAAAATAAATCTCTTTCAACTATAAGAAAAATGCTGACAGAAAATTTTGAAAGAAAAATGAAGACTAGATCATCTTCGATAAGTGTTTGATCATTACTTAAAAGATACATATGTGTAAACAAATGTTGGAAATTATAATCTTCAACAAGAATTTAAATGTTAAATATTAGTGATGATTGTCTTGAAAGTTATGGATCATTATTTGGAAGGTTATTGATATTTTTTCTTAAATATTATCGTCGGATAGTTGTTTGGGTTGGTAGGCCACGTTTTGAAAGATTAATTGTACTTAGAGATAGAAGAATAATTTATAGTAGAGATGAAAAGGATGGATTAAATTTAATATGGGGTCCCCATATCCCTTTTCAGTAAATAAGTTGTGAAAAAGGGCCATCCTTTCTAAATAACCAAAGACCAACCATGAAGACTTCTCAGTGGAACCCTACCCAGTCCCTCTCTATGCTTTTCTCATTAAAGCCCTTATTTGTTAGAAATAAATAATTTTTAGTAATTCATAACCTGAAATCATAATTAAGTCGATTTATTCACTATCTGAAGTTTTGTTTTTAATAAAGCGGTTTATTATACATCGATTTGAGTTTGCTTTTATTTTTTTATTTATTTTTTCGTGTTTTTATTGTTGACCTGGGACGGTGACTTTTATTATCGACTTATTACAATGAGTAGTTGTGCCGTTGATGGTTAGTTTCTTTGTATGTTCTCACATTAATAGTTCATATGACAAATCAATCCAACAGAGTTATATGATCAAATCTTTTTCGTCATTATATTACAAATCTAAAATCTTTGGTATTTAGCGTTTTAGATTATCGCCGGTATTCTAGCGTTTTTAGATTCTCAGAATATATGTATAGATGTTTTCTTATTAAGCTTAGATGTTGCATAATCTTACAAATTATGTGACTTTTGATTATGTGTTTAAATTTATTATTAGCAAATCAATTTATATTAAAAAAAATTGTCCAAAGGCCCACCATCCAAATTTTGGGCCTGTAGTGAGGTTACTATAATTGGGAACAAATTTGTCGGAATCCAGCCCAACCTTATTTGTAGGGATATTAGGCCACATTTCATTAGAGACTGATAGATAGTTAGATTGCTACAGTAAGTGGGATTGTCCATGAATGGAAGTCCTCCACAATAATAAGGAGCCCAATAAGTTAGGTAATGGGCCTCAATAACAAGGAGCCCAAAAAGTTAAGTAATGGGCCAATTGGTTTATTACCAAAACTTCTTGACACCTCTGGACTAAGCCAACTGCTCCTTATCATTTGGGCCGGGCCTCGGCTTGATTTAAGTTTTTGTTTTTTCGAAAGAAAAATAATATTATTGATTAAAAGCATGGCCGTCCCATAGATCAAGATCCTGATAGCTAAAAATCATATATGATGAGAAATAATATCAAGTTAATAGCATGTCATCGGCGTAAAACACACAAATTTTATAAAATAGTAAGCTAGAATATAAAGCTGCGGTCTTGATATCTTGAGTAGCCAATTTGTGATATCTTCAAATTGATTAAATCACCTTCTTATATTTAGATTGCCCTCGAATGGATAAAATCTTTATAATAAGATGGCGAGCATCAGCGAATCATCTTGAAGTAGACCCAACCAAGTAGCATTCGATGAAACAACGACCGACAAATGTTGATAAAGCAGCGACAACAAAAAATAAAATAAACTAATCTTTGGAAAGAATAACATTAAGCAATAAAAATTAAATAAAATGATTCAAATGTGTGATTCAGTCGATAATGGCGAAAATTACTCCAATCTTCTTGAAAATAGTACAAGAAAAGATAGAAGCGAGTAAAGTTAAATATTGAGATTGGTTGTCGATATTGTAGAGACTGTTAAAGCGTTCTCAAAGGTTATAACATAAACATTTCCAGCGATATGGTATTCAACATATTTTTTAAATAAGTTTGTCAAAACCTAACCTCATTTTCTCAACATTTTTTTTGTTAATATCTTTTTCTTAATCAAGGATGATTTATTTTTTTTGTCATTCTTAACCTAAAATCACTTATTTACATATATTTTCATTATTTTATTTCTTTATGGGTGTGTGGTTGTCGTCGTCTTGGTGCGATGTTTATTTGTGTGAAGGCGATTTAGTCTAACAAAATATATTCGATCGTGATAGAGAAATAAATCGATAGATAAGTGATATCTTGTAAGCTAGAGTCATGGCGTTGTAATTACATTAATATGAAATATGGCTGACTATCAAATGTGTTAGTAAACAATAGTTTCCAGGTGTTGTCCCATGGAAAAAGAGCGGAGTCTTTTATGGGTTTATATCTTAAAACTTCAAATTATGAGAACTGTATATGATTTAGAGAAAATGAAAGCGCCTACGATGCCTTGAAATGGTACGAAAGCGCAGGTTTTAACATGGAAAAAGACAAGAGTCTTTTGAGTTTATATCTTAAAACTGATTATGAGAACTGTATATGATTTGAAAATGGAGTCCTCTGCGCTGAAATGGGCAAAAACCTTAGACCATTCGATTTTTACTCCCATCGGTTTTGTTTTACAAGCCTAAACCTAAACTTAGTTGATTTTGAATTCAAATTCTAATAATTAAATGTGCATTTAATCCATAATTTTTTTTAATTAAATCCTACTCTTAATGGAAAATTTAATCCATAATGTTTCGCATTAATTATTACAATTAATTTTGTATTTAATTCGTAATGTTTCAAATTAATTCTTATTCTTAATGGCAATGACCATAATTTCTTTTATAAATTGAATGAGTTATAAGTTTGAAAAACACTTTTTCAAACTTTTTTCTTCTGCAACATTGAATATCGTTGTCACTGCAATTGTTCATATTCATGACATCATCACACTTTGAAGAATTTGTTGTATGCGGGGAATGTCAAAGTCCTGGGACAGGTGTTATATCTGGCAACCGATTTATTTTGTTCACGGCCTGCGATTTTATAGGCGTATGTCAATCCAAAGCGTCGTCAGCGATGCGAGGTTCTTATTCTTGCTCAGTTTGTTGTTGTTGTCGCATGCTTTCCACGACCTTACATGAAATTTACATGCTGACAAATATAGGCTTTTAATCGATTAAATTATCTTTATGTTTTGGAATATTGTTTTATCATACATGCTTAATGATTTTGATTATATGTTTTATATTGATTTTATTACTTTAGTTTGAATAAGTAAACGAACACATATATATATATATATATATATATATATATATATATATATATATATAGATGTATAGAATAACCACTGAAAATAAATCGATGAAAAATGTATAGAAGATGATTTGAGTTAGAATAATCGATTTGAAACTAAGAAAGTTGAAAAAAGTGACTAGTTTTTTTTTTTTTGTGAAAAGGGTTTTATACATATATAAGAATGTCTATAATAATCCATATATGTGCAAAATTTCACAAATATCTCTATAATATATACAATGAGGTCACTTAATATATAATTCCTTCAAAAAAACCTCCCACTTCCACATTTGCTCTTTTTCTTTGTCTCTCCATTAATGTGTTTCTCACTTTCAAAACCACCAAGAAACATCTAGGGTAATTTACAAAGCACCTCATCTATCCCATTTTTTGTTGCTCACCATCATTTCCAAGAACATATAAAACATTACCTAAAAAACCATATTTCGATTTAAGCCGATAAATATGGTTGACATAAGACGTAAGAAAGTATAAGTTCGTCTGAAGTAAAAACGTATTTATGAAAAATAGGAACATATGATATGATGGTAATGAAATTAACAGTTGGCCAAAAAAAAAAAAAAAAATCAATGTAAAACTATTTTCTTTTAGGGAAGCAAACAACGATATATAATTAATGGATTATAACCCACCACCACCCAAACCCAATGTCGACATCTGAACAACACTAGTAGTTTCAAAAAAAAAAAAAAGGACAAACACTAACTTCTAAACCCATATAGTATCGTGTTCATGCACATGTTTTTCTCTTCTCTTTTTTATTGCTGCATATGTGTAGTCACGTCCCTTCCGTTGACCTTGGGCCTATTCTCCATATCAGTTCTCTAAGATTGGAGTCCTAAGAAAGTAGCCCCATGAAAAATATCTAAAATTAAGTACATTTGTTTTTTATGTTCATATTCATATAATCTAACTTTTTTTTTTTTTCATCTCGAAACTTTAACTGCTTTCGTTCTTCTTTTCTAATTCTAGATTAGAAATAAGGATAATTTTTGATATTTTAACGTATACGATCTTTATCTCATTTACTTAGATCTGGATTTCCTCCGTCAATAAAATAGTATTTTCCACAAAATCTGGATTTTATTTGATTGCAATACGACACCGCTTTATTATGGTTGTGTTTGTTCGTTGTTTTTTATTATGCGATTCGAACGGCTGTCGACGATCAACAGAATCGTCATGTCGAATCATGTTTATTTTTGTATAAGTATTAAAGCGTAATAAGAATATACTCTTGCGTATGCGGCGCGAGCATTCTTGATGTTATGTCGTTTTAATGTTTTTAGCAGTTTGATTTATGTGTTCGATTTAAAAGATATTATCGTTAGAATCGATAATTTTGATTTCCATTTTCAAAAAAATAAAAAAACTTATTTTTCAGTGATTATTGAATGTTTCAAATTTGGGCTATATATTATGTCAGTGGCAAGACAAGCATCCCAAAGCTTTCTTTTGGTGCAAGGTTCTTGATACAGACAAGAAAATTTAAATTGAGAAATAAGAAAAATAGAAGCCAATATTTAGGTAACATAAAAACAAATTTTGGTTTGAAGCCGGTTAGAAACAAAAATAAGGAAAAAAAGAAGAAGAAAGAACAAGAAAAATAGATAAAAATTTGTTTACATCTCTATTGTTTTAGTAATTTTTTCTAATATATAAAGATTAAACAATGCCAAAATAAATAGTCATTGTTGTTGTGATTCAAATGATAAACAGATGAAAATTGGGATAGAAATAGAAGTTTGAATTTACTTTTTAGAACAAATTAATTATGCATGCAAAGTAAATAAATATAAAAGAAATTAACATAAATAAATTTATAATTTGATTTAATTATTATTTTCTTCATAATATTTTTAATATTAAAATCAAATATAAGAAAATTATTTTGTTAATCTTTTAGTATTTTCACACGACCAAACATAATTTTAAAATTTGATGTTTTTTAGACTTAATCTCATTAATTAAATATATCGTATAATTTATTACAATGTAAAAGTTTTCAAAACTATTTTTATATCTTTTGGATCACTAGTCATTAACATTTGTAAATAAAAATCCTTCATATTTGCACTCACAAAATAACCTATTTTCAAAACAAACTATGAAAAAACGTGTTATCAAATCTGTTGGAAGATTGTTGCTTTAGGTTAGAATTTAATTTTGTTTTCAATATCAAATCCTGTTTTTAAGAACAATTAAACTTATGAATCTATTTACAAATGTCTCAGTAGTAATTTCTAAATAATGGCAATTTCTTGTATTATTTTAAATATTTAAGAAATAGTGAAATTTATAGAAGACCTTTAATTTTTTAAATATAGATATTTACAAAATATTTATGAATAAATAAAATTAATTAAAATATATTTATTTTAAATTATTTACTCTTATGTAAAAGATAAAAATAATTTTGTTAAATAATTTTCATCAAATTATTATTATTATTTATTTTTATTCTTGTTCACTTATATTACTCACGATTTCCGTGAACTCATCCTATTCTTATATTATTTTGAGTCTGAAATCAAATTCTTTTGTTTTTTTGTTTATAATATATTTAAGTCTTAGGTTTTCATTTATTTTTATTTTATACATTCTCCATCAAATAATTGACTCATTCAACTTCAACGTGAATAACGATTCATAAAAATAAAAAACGGTGTCAATGTGCAGTATCAGAGGAATAGATAAAATTAAATCAAAGCCATCCAATAGAAGAAAATAAAACAAAGACCGACCGACGCCCCAATATATTTAATAAACTTGTTTTCAATTATTTAAAATATTTTAAATATCAAATGAAAAATAGATAATAAATAGAAACTTTTGTTACTGTGTAAACATGTTTTCCATATTATTATTTTTTGCATCGTATTTACTTTATATATTATGTTTGAATTTAGAAGAGTAAATGTTTTCTATATTTAAATATTAAATAAATAATTAAACGTTGTAAACATTTGAGGCAATTAACGTATAGATGAAGTTGATTGGATTTTTCTTATCTTAATTAGTGGTTTTTACAGTTCGACGACCTCTTATCGTTAAGTAAATAGGCTTGTAATGGTTTCGAGGTTTGAATCACTGTGAATCGTTTGTGTAATGTGATAGAGTTTCTGGATTGTTTTGTCGGCCCAAAAAGCAGTGGTGGTTTAGGTTCAGGCAGCCAGAGAATGTATATTTTGTGATGGGGTTCATAGTCGCCACCGTGATCTTACGATTCGTATGTGGGTGTGTCTCACAGGTTGTATGAGCTTAGAAGACTTTTCGTGTATCTGTTAGGGTTGTGAAATTCGTAGCGATAACGATATTATAGAGCTAGAAGCGTAGTTTTCTGGGTTGGGTTGGATATAATCGTCTTTTTGATCAGTCAATGGAGTCATAGGGCAGTTTAATAAACAAGTTATATTCGTGTCAATCCGATATACAGATATGACCTGGATTAATTATTTTATTAATTAATGTTTAATCTAGATTAACCCATTATATATATTATTAGTGTTAAATATCGATGAATTTAGTTTATAGTTACATATTTATTTTTAAATTAAATTAATAAATGAATTATATTGTCTAATCATATCACATAATTACAAATTAAGTCGTATTTGAATTTGATATGTTTCCTTTGTTTATTCAGGTTCACAAATCTGTAAAAAAGCGCACTGTATAGATAGGCGCATCGAAATTGTAGCGGTCGCAGGCCAGTCTTAGTGATTAAACGGGTTTGGGTGAAACTAAACGGGTTGAGTTGATCATGAATCAATAGTTTAACGTTTAATAAGCGGGTCGGTGTTCGAATTGAGGCATCTTGGATTTATATAAAGTTCTTAGTTTTCTACTTATTTGTTTCTCTTGTAGTTTACTGATAGTCGTGGTAGCGCCATCAAAGTCGCGTGAACGATTGCGTGTGGATATATGGTGCGGACTGGGTGAAGCACAACGGGTTCGGGTGATAAGCAATTGGCCGATTTAGATTTAATAAGCAGTCGTGTTCGGGTTCACGTGTTTTTAATGTCAGCCGACCCAACCGTGTAGTTTAGCCGGCCCGATACGTTTGTATTTTTGTTATAGACATGACCCGCAAGCATGAACTTCTACCCCTATAGGCATATGAGATTTTAAGAAAGTAAATTTAAAGATGAAATGGGGCCATCATTATTTTAATTTTACCTAGAAAAAGATGAGAAGGAATGGGTCAATCAGGCATGTGATGCCAATAAAATTGTCAATAAAATGTGAAGACATGAACAACGTGTTAATATAAAGTCTTTCTTACGCCAAAACTAAGCCCTACAAACCATAAATACACTAGAAGCAGTTTAATGCTTTATGGCAAGTCGTTCATGTGGACCGACTTTATTATTATTATTATTATTTATTTATTTTGTCCAAGGGAGGCTTTTCCGAGAAAAAGACATTTCCGCGTAAGAAATTTCAAATACGCGTGACTCTCGTGATTTGTGATTCGAGTTTCATTATTTTAAATAAATAAATAAATATATAAATAATAAATAAATATATATATATATAAAATAATAAAACAAAAAAGTGTCAGTGAGATTTGAATTCTCAATAGTTTAGTGGGTTTTTGTCAAACATCTTGAAATTTTTAAATATGAATACTTAATACTTAAGTCTGCTTGAGAATGTAAAAATAAGTCTGAACCAATTTGGGATTGTAAGGGTGTAAGATGTCTTGTTTCATGTTTGAGGCTTATCATGAGAAAACGTCTAAAGGATATTTACAGGTTGTTTGGTTGGTTTGTTTTAAATATTGAATTTAAAAAACAAAAAATAGTTTATTGATGTAGTCGTATTTTTTAAGAATTGGCTACTCAAATATAGTTTTTAAAAACAGGAAATTTTTAAATATGATATTTAATAAATAAGGATTCAATTTTTATTTCTTGAATTACATTCATCTATAAATGAAAAAAAAATCCGAGATAAATAAAAAATATAAAATTCTCTATTTCCAAACTAGACTTGAAAATATCCGTCATTCTGGAGGTGGAATAACATGTCATGTCAAAAAAATTTCACTTATTTGTATTTATTTAAAAACTTTCAACTGCTCTGCTCCAGTCCTCTCTTTCCTTTTTAAGATTTTGAATTCAGAGACTTTGAAATTGGTAGCCAATTTAGCCCAATCCAATGAATCCATGGAAAGAGGCAAATAAGTCGACATTATTTAGACAGTTGGACGATCATGAAAACAGATACCCTATGATTTGATAGTAGTCACACCCACAACCATTGATGGGACTAGTAAGACTTATCTGATATGCCCCATTTTTCTTTCGGCAGCATGATTTCAAACTAGACATGACAAAATTTAACAATTTGGATCAAATTCGTTTTCATCCATAGTATTTATTTAATAAACATGTTAATTATTATATCAATTAATATTTAACCCAGATATAATAAATTGTTTGTGTTAGATATTGATGTATAATTATAATGCATTTATTTTAAACTGATTGTTAATAAAATAATTAAAGATGTCATGTTACCTAATTATAAATTGAATATCATTTAGATTGTTGTTTGATCACTTATTGTATTTATGTTGTGTTTAAATTGATGAATACGATAAAAGACCTGTTATTGCCAGAACCATGAACATGAATGACCATCTCTATTTGAAACCCTTGCCCAAAATAAACAATGGTTGGCAGTTCATTCAAAAGTATAAGTAATGAGACACATCCTCATTAAAGCTAATTACTGAGAAGCTAATAATGAGTATATGGTTGAGAGAATTAGAACTTAGATCCTAAGGCAGTCTAAAGAGAGGCTGAAACCCCAAAAAACCCAAACAGAACTAGTTAAAAGAAAAGAAAAAAGACTAGGAACATAAGGAGGAGGAGATATGTAATTAACCCATAAGCCAAAAGGAACAAAATTAGAGTAATTATAACTGGGGCTGAAACTGAATTGGAGATTGGGCAGTGAAGCCTAGCCATGACTTGCTTTAAGCAGCCTTGTGATGCCCTGCTGGAGAGTTGCCTATATTGTATGGTGCCCTTGCTATGATCCTGTGAAATTGTGCAATGAAAGCTTACAAGATCAGGAAAGATCTTAATGAATTTTTTTTTTTTTTTGCCAATAGGTTGTGTAAATATAGCATCAAGTCTCTGCAACATAAGGGAAGAACATAATTCTCACCATAAAAGCCTATTTTTTGGTCTTTTTTTTCTTTTCATCATATGGACAAGAGTATAATGGTACAGGATCCCTCCTCAGGGTTGAAGAACTGGAAACCTAGAGCTACATAATATCCCATTAAAACTGGTGGTCATTAATCACAACCACTCAACCTAACAATTTTCCCAAAATCAAAAAAAGAATAAAAGATGAAAGAAGGAAATGGAAGATAAGGGCAATCACAAGAAGGTGATTTAGAATTTGAGGAGCTAGATGGGTGAGTGCATGTGCAAATCTTGATTTACACAAATGAAGCAACGAAAAGAAAACATGTTATCAATAATGGGTTCCTTTTATTGTTTTTCTGATACCATTACCTATCTTTTCTCTTCTCCAAGAATCTATGGAGGGAAGCTTTCCTTGCAATTGGTAGCACTGCAATACAAGAGAAGGACCTTTATCAAAAAAGCATGGTATAACAAAGCTCTTTGGCTTCAATCTTTTCCGATTATCGATAAAGAAACTGCAGGGGACCAAAGTTACCACAAGTAACTGGTTGCGCCGCCGGCCACTGGATGCCTCCGGCATCGAAACGGTTTCCGAGTAGGAACAACGGTGGTGGCGGAAGGGCCACGACGGCGGCGGCGGCATCGTCGGAATTATGACCTGTGTAGATGAGAGGATTGGGGAGCTTCCCATGCTGGCTAACCACGGCACCATTTGCCTTGTCTGCCGGAAAATCATTGAAGACGATCACTTGTATAAGTAGAAGATATGGTCATTGAGCTGTTTGGGGATCCACGTTGCCCGGGATTTTTCGCGCACTGGTATAAACAGACGGATAATAATAAGCAAAGAAAGGAAAGGCAGAATTGAAGAGTTTTATAGAAAATAGAAAGAGTTGAGCTCACCTGGAATTAGGTATTTTTGGGACGTCATCATCATTGAAACAGCGGAACCAAAACCAAACTTGTTGAGGGAACAGATTCATAGACTTAAGGTTCATGTTTCTGGCAGAATACGGAAACCGCAGCAGCTTTTTTATCCTTGGAAATAAATTCATCGTCGTAAATCGCCACTTTGGCGGAAGTGATTCCTGTGTGCCTGTAGCATTTCCGAAACAGCAGGTGAACATCAGAATCAAAACTTTGGCCTAAGAAACCAATGGAAATGAAGAAAAAACACCGAGTTTGCACTCATCATTTTCAGATAAATATAACATTTTGGATCAGAAAATTTTAAATCAAATTCCAGATCTGAAAAGGGTTTTGGGATTTCATCAACACAACGAACTCCAGGCGGCAAAACGCCAAAAAACAGAAAAAAAAAAAAAAACGAAAAACCAAACAACTAATCGGACACAATTCCAGAAACCAAACAGCCAGGAAGAATCAGCGCCAGAAAACCTACCGTTTCATTGGGACTGCGTCATCGAAGACTCAGTCCCAAACATTCATCTCTACTTTATGTACTGGCTCAACAGACCGTCAGCGAAAAACTCGACTTCTCCAGCACCTCATCCCGGAAAACCTCCCGGAGTCTGCAAATCGGTGAGCTCGACATTCTTCTTCACCTCGATTACCATGATTCAATTCAGAAGAAAAAACACAATTAGGAACAAGATTCAGAAACAAGATAAACACTGCAAATAAACTCCATAAGGAAGCAATCGATCTTGATGCTTTTATGTACTTCAGAATCAAAACCTTTTCCTATATAACCATGCGCAACTTGCCTTGCCCCACCACCTGTCGTTGTCTCTGTACAGACCCTCCTTATCTCTTCTTTATGTTTTTTATCTGTGTTGTTCTCAAAAAACACCTTTAAAAACCACAGGGAATGTGGGTCTTTCTGCCTTGTTCTAGCACCTTCCCACTAGCCTATTTCTCCATTTTTTTTTAAATTCCCAAATTTCAAACACGTGTTCTTTCATTTTCTCTCAAATTCCCTTACTACACTCTCAACGCCGTGACCTCCTCGCCGTATGGTCTCACATAATTCCACTAACTTAACCGTCCACATCACTAAAACCAATGTTTTAAACGATTGTACCGTAAAATCGATGATATTTATTTATAATTATTTTTATTTTTAATAATATATTAATTATCTATTTATGGTATTATTGATTTAACCACTATCTATGACATTAGTTTTTAATTAATCATAATTAAAAAATAAACTTATATTTTATAATTATAAATTTATTTTTGACAATTAACCATTTTTTACAGATTACAATGTTCTCACACAAGACTCAACGAAATTTTCCTTCTTAAATGCCAAAACTTTAAAACTTTAAATACTCCTCAATTTAAAACTCAATTATAATATTAATATTTTAATACCCTTAGTGTTTGTGTGGGCTTCTTTTCATCATATGCCACGTGGCTGACATAAGTTTGGTGTGCCCTTCAAGTAGCCCAGTCCTATTCCTCTCTCACTTTGTGCGACCTTTCTTTTTCCATTAAGTCGGTAAAGTACATATTTTTATTTTTAATTTTCTGTTTTAAAACTAAGCAAGTCGCCCCCGTGTGAAAAACGCGGGAAAGAACACTTAAGCATGATGGGATGGGTTCTGGTGGTGAATCTTCCCCATGTTTGTGTATTAAGATGGGGTCTTTTTTTCTTTTTTTTTTAAATTTATTATTATTATTATTATTTATTATTTTAATTTTGAAATTTAATAATGATTTTGGAATTTATTTTCGCCGGGCATCGCGGTTTGTGAGAATGGGAAAGTGAGATATGTTTTAAAGTCACGGGCGGCGACTGGCCGTTTATTAAAGGGGCTGGTATCAAGCACGTGATCCGCCTGTCTGCATTGATGTTTTCTTCCTTGAGAACAGCCTTCCTACAAAGTGCAACTCTACCCACCTCCACCACCAGCCGGCTTTGCCTTTTCCACGCTTATATTTCAATATTTATTAAAAAATGTTATCTTTTCAAATCTCAATTTAATATTTTATTACTTATTTGATTTCTTTTTGACTGATCAGACTGGAGTAATTTAGGTGTTCTTTGGCTGCTGTTCTTGAGAACAGTTTTTCTGTTCTCAAAAACAAAAGCAAAAAAAACAGCTAAAATATATTTGGTTAATGAGAGTTGTTTTCTTATATTTTACGTTTTGTTGTTTATTGTTTTTTCAAAAAGAAAGCTATTTTAAGATAATTTAAAAAAGTTATTTATATTAGAAAACCTTAAAAATGGATTCTCGAAAAACTATTTATAATATGAGACAATATTAAGATTAAATATAAAAAAATAATAGACTCAAAATCTAAATATTTGATAAAAAAATATTTAGAATATTAAGGAAGTTTGATATGATTTGATGATTACCATCAGAATAAAACTTTTATATCTAAATGTTAACACAGGCTTGATAAATAAATTAGCAATCGATAAATGATTCTTGTGATAAAATACAAATACAGGACCTCTATGTTTACCGCCCAGAAGAGACATAATGCTAAAATATTTTAAATTTGATAAAGGGCTTTCAGTTGTTTTTATTTTAATTTGGAATTTCTAATTTATAAGGTGGAAATTGGTAAAACCTTTGAGTTGTTTTGTTTGACAAGGAATGTTCTTCAAGGCTAACTGCATTTCTATAGTATGACTTTAAATACAAAAATAATAAAGAAACACCGCATTCTAATTGCACAGCGGATTCTAAATTTAACTTCACTAATTATTTAAATAAAGATAAATGCAACAAGATAAATATAAAATTAAAAATCTTACCACCTATGAAGTCCACAAGTCCACAACAACGCATTGTCTCCTTAACAAAGTCTTGCCGTAGTGACGTAAGCTAACTCTGTAATTCTTTATAAGTTGAGCAGTATATAAGGTTTAAGATGGAAACGTATGGCTCTATTAATTATTCTTCCAATCTTTTTGATTCCTTGTACTTAGGAAACAAGCGGTCATAAGCACCACGTATCCTCCTCATACAAGATTTTTGTTTAGTGACAACCTTCAGCCATTGCCATTTCACTTGATATAGTCGTAGTGATGCATTATTTACTCCTTGTGATTCATGAGAAATCGTGAATAAATTTAGTTGGCAACCTTGTATGCACTTATACTTGACTTGAGTTTTCTAATGTTTGCTGAAATTGGCACTTGGAGATGAATCAGTCAATGGCACATCGCGCTGGCGCGTGACGAAAACCTCTTCCTAATTTTGAGTGGTTGTTTCAGGCCTCCTGACACCTTCATATCTAAATCATTTAGCCATAACTTATTGGATCATTCTTAACATGGATTTAAGTTTCGAAGTATTTCTTTTATAGGTTAGTTTAGGATAAAGTTAAATCTCTGCGAATAAACCTTCAAAGAGCTCTTTATATGAAAAAAAGATAGTGCAAATTTATTAACATTTTTTTATAATTATGAGAACTTTAAATATAAAAATAATGAGAAACGTACATGCTAATTGCTTTAGTAAGTCCTAAATTTATTTAATTAATTATCTAAAAATAAAAGATAAAATATAACAATTAAAAATAAAAAAACTACAAAATAATTTTTTTCCACGTTTGAACTCCATGTTGTCTCTTTGACCAATTCTTCCCAATAATGACGTGGGTAAACTCTCCATAAGAAATGCATAAAGATAGTTAGGGAGGAAACAAAACTTAGAATTTGGAAATGACCCTTATATTTGAATCCATGAAGCAAACACCGGCGGCATGTTTTGCGTGACTTATCCACTCTGAAGTCTGACCACTTGATTTTTAAACAATAAAATATCTATAGAAAGTGAGAGACAGCTTCCAAACAAGACTAAAGTACAGTACCCCAACCCCCTTATCTCTCTCTCTCTCCACCCGTTTGAATATAAAATTACCAAACTGACCTAAGTCTCCGGAAAATAAGAAGGAATGTGCAGAGTGAATTACATGAGGTTAGTGTCACGTTACAATCAGAAAATATCGTGACGGTTGGACTTAAGGCGTGTTTGCCATTAGCATTGCGGCAATGATAGAAGAAGAATGGGATGAATGGGTTGGGTCATATCATATAAACAAAAATATAATAATGGTTGGGGTCTCTCTTACTCTAGTAAGATCGATAGATGAAAATTATAAGATCGTATTTTTGAGCCTCTCTCGGATATCGATAGTCTTTTAAATTAAGTTATTTTCTGTGAGGCGCAAATTTGAATGAAAATATAAAAATAGAGTATGTCAGCTGATAAAAAAGAGGAATTCAGCTCAAAGATCGATTTGATAGGTGGGAGAATATCTCAAATTTAAGTTCTACTCATCATTTTATGTGGAATCGATGTGAGGATCGTATCATTCTTAAAATTAACTGAATAAGTTGGATGTCAATGAACAAACTGCAGGCCGAATAACTTTTCGGCCCCAGTAATAAGTAGATTTCACATTCTTCATGTCTTAGTAAAAACTTATTTGGGGTGAATTACGCGTGTCACGTAGACCCGTTTAAGATCCTCATCAAAAAAGGATAATCATAATAGCCTGGGTATAATGGGGGCGGCGAGCAACGTGATGATAGATTATGTGGTAAAGATATGTATGATGATATCAAAGATCTACTTAATGGTATTATGACTTATGTAAATCGTGAACTACTAGAATTGGTCCAGGTAGCAGCTTGGGGTCCTCATTAATTTTCAAATGATACTTTTGAAATTTTGCTGTAGTTTGTTTTTTGTTCAAAGTTTGAATTTCTATTTGGGCTTCTTCCATGCGTGTTGAAGCATCTTCATCAGTAACCAGGGTTGGATAGTGAAATTTGAGATTAATGAACTATCATAGCATAATTTAAGGGGTAAGTGTGTTTGAACGGATTTGAGCAGATTTTAAAATTGAGATTGGTTTAAGAAGTCTGTCTAAACTCATTCTTATTTGATTGAAATTTGAGTAATTAGACCCCTCTCAAGAAAGGATGATTTTTGTCGTTATCACGTCTTTTTCGATGATTTTAACTTTGCCGATAAGCGATTTTTCGCGCGGATCGTGATTTTAATTTTTTTAAATGATTTTGTTGTCGATTTGTTGGTGTGTGGTTGTATCGTGCGTCACGATTGTTTTTTAAGTCGTGCTTATTAGGCGTTGCCCAGTAATGTGAACAACGTGTCGGATAGAAATAACAATCGAATCATGAGGTGTTAATATCTTTGTAAAATAGAGTCTTATATATTATGATCGTTATATGATTATCGAATATGAGTTTTGAATCGATTCATTATACTATTAACTTAGATTAGTGACAGACCTAACCTTAACTCGAGGAGCATATGCTCCCTCTTAAATTTTTTTTTTTTGTAAAAAAATTATATCTTGTAGTAGGTTGGATTCACGCATAATACATAATTATTCCTCTTGAATCGATAAAATATTATCTTAGCTAGTATCATTCCAAATAATAATTTATGCCATGTTGAATTAAATGTTCCATCATTAACTTGAATCTTTATCGCATTCAAAGTTTTAATAGTTGCGTTAAAAACTAAAATTTAATTAATTTGAGCTGATGAATCAATGTAAATAATTTTATAATATTATATTAATATTTACTTTTAAAAATTTAAAATATAATAATGGGCCTTGATGGTTGAATTAACTATCTTGTCAATCTTTCTAGGTTGAGTCTTTGTAAATCTGATTATATTATGTGGTAGAGTTTTATACGTTGCATGATTTATTTGATTGTAGAATAGTGTAATATACATTTTGGAAAATCTTAAATTTATTTTTATTCTTGTTTGAATTTATAATAAGTTTACTATTTAATTTGGGTTTAAAAACATTTGTTTTCTTTCTTTCTTTATTTTTTTAAAATACAATGATAAGTTTGAATCATATGAGACTAACCTTGATTTACTGACAAATGGATCTCTCACATTAGGACCTAACAAAAGTGGCGTAATGTAATGACGTAACATTATACAATAATATAAAATTCCCTTCTGATAATTATATGTTATGATTTGTCAATCAAATTCCTTGGCATTGTCTTATTCAATTCACAATTGTTTTAAATACTCAAAAAGCAAATAAACAAAATGAAGAAAAAATAAAAAGGGCATAATCATAATTTTCATTCAAAGCTTTTGTGCTTTGTGGGTTTGGTATGTAGGGACTTTTCCATGTATTTATTTATTATTTATTTTATTTTGTAAATCTTCAATGAAATTGTGTTGTGTTGAATGTAGATATGGACAGTGCAAGTTCCTAACCCAAACAGTTGTTTTCAGTTCAATGTATTACCACCGCATGCCTTGCAACCATACTTTATTATTTTTATGATCATTATCGCTAATAAATTTGTTATTTTTGTTTGAGAATCACAGCCTTTTTTGTGATAGAAAGCGAAATTTCATTGATCATATTTATGTTGAACATATAAATTAAAGTTGTTAAAAACGTTAAATGATGACGTAACGATTGAGTTAATAGCGAATATAAATGATGAAGAGCCTCTGTGAGAGTAATCTTAATATGTGAATACATAAGTATAGGTTTGATGAAATCTTGGCAGTAGAATTTGGTGCGACTTACACATAATCGAAGCCGGTCTTTGTCATGCAGATATTATACAAAACCGATGAAGCAAGCGAATGAATGGCAAATCGTGCTAGTGGCGATAAAGCCATAAGAAAATGAAGGAAAATCAAAATGAAATTCCGTCGTTGGAAAAACCACTTTATTAAAAGAGAAAACCTAGATCTGAGTAGGTGAAACAATGAGAGAGATGATTTCAGGTTAAAAAATACAAAAAAACCATCTCTCTTTTTTAACGAGGATGAAAAATAATAACAAAAGAAATTAGGGTTTTTGGAGGAGAGGAGAGTACATAGGACTCACATGAGATGAGAATGCAACACACTTAGATTGATTAAGATACAATAAATACATGAAATATTAATTAGATTGAATAACATATTTATAAATTTGAATACGATTTTTTTGTCCTATAATTTCAATCTACCCGGTTAAAATCTTTGTTTGGACATGTTATATAACAATATTCATTTTCTTTGTTAGTTTATGAGATGTTATGAGCGAATCTGTGTACACACAAAATTCAGACTAATTCTCATATGAATCAAAAGAGACCATAAAAACGGTAAAACTTTACCACAAAACAAGTTACGTCTGAGGCTCAATTGAGACCCTTGGTTGCGTAGAGAAACCTCATTATCTAATATATATATTTGATGGTAAAACAATATATATATATATATATATATATATATATATATATATATATATAATTTTTTTTTGTCGAGACTGAGTAGAGGTGCGACGGGCGCATGGAAGACACTCTTTAGAATCATCTACATAATCCTTATTCGAGTTGGGATGGATGTGGCGATAGAAGCTGTACGAGCAATTGCGTGCAAGGTTGAAGCTGAAAAGCTTTGATTAGGCTAAGAGACCTCATTATCTCACATATATGTTTGATGGTAAAATAATGTTATTTTTTCTTTTTGTTAGACTATGAAGTGTTCCTAAAACGGATCAAATTTTTACATCTTATTCAATTCACATAATAAGATTATAAACGATATATATTATAATTTGTCAATCAAATTCCTTGGCATTATCTTATTCAATTCACAATTGTTTTAAATACTCAAAAAGCAAATAAACAAAATGAAGAAAAAAATAAAAGGAATAAATCAATAATTTTTATTCAAAGCTTTGTGCTTTGGGTTTAGTAATATAGGGACTTTTCCATGTGTTTATTATTATTTATTATTATTTGTAAATCTTAGTAAATTGTGATGTGTTGAATGTAGACTGTGGACCATTGAGGCAAGTTCTAAGCAAACATGAGCTGTTTCAGTTCATGTAGTACCACCACTTGCATGCTTTTCAAATATACTTTATTATTTTTATGATCATTATCGCTATAAAAATTGTTATTTTGTTGAGAATGCAACACTCTTTTTTTGTGGCGAAATTTTTAGAAGCGTATCTATTTATATTTGAGCAACGTATTGACTAACAAAAATTAAAAAGGATGACATAGCATCAAGTTAATAGCAAGTAAAGCGACTCATGCTTAAACAAAGTGTCTAATACAGAATACCTAGTTGATCGATAAAACTTACTATTGGCTTGAGGTTGATGTGGCACCTGCAATACGTCCAACAATATTGTCGTGAATAATTGATATAAAAATTAACGAACAAACTAACGAATAACCATACGTCGTAATAAGTTGACGACAAAAACATAAGAAAACGAAGGAAAATCAAAATGAAAACTTAGATTAGGTTGAAGAAACTATTTTATTAAGGGAGAAAACCCATATTTGAGTAGGTGAAATAATGAGAGATGCGACTTCAGGGTAAGAAATGCTAAAAAAACCATCCACATATTCAATGGAGACAGTGAAGAAGAAAGTGGGTTGGATACATAGAACTTGAACATGAGATGAGAATCTGTACACTTAGATTGATTAAGGGAATAATAAATACATGAAATATTGAGTAAGTTTGAATAACATATTTGTAAATTTGAATTTTGATTTTTTTTTGTCCCTAATTTCAATCTACCGGTTGAATCTTTGTTTGGACATGTTATATAACAATATTCATTTTCTTTGTTGATACATGAGATGTTTGAGGCGGGTCAGTCTGCTGCGAAAATATTTAACAAAATATAAATCAGGACTATTTCTCATACGAATAAGAAAGATCGCGAGGTAAAACTCTACCTACAGAACAAAGTTGCAATCCTAGGGCTGAGAATTGGTCTTGGATTAACTGGAGGAAACTGACCATCTCACATATATGTTTTGATGGTAAAATAATATATATATATATATATATATATATATATTTTTTTTTTTTTTTTTTTTTTTGTGAGACCATGAAGATGATTACGGCGGACACACGGAGACCCTTTAAGCCATACCACCTGATCTTTCTTTGAGTTGAGATGGATCCGCAGAGGCGATAAAACTCTACTATAGAACAGGTTGCATTACGAGGCTCAATTTCGAGACGCTGGTTATGTAAGAGACCTCAATCATCTCCACATAGATGTTTGATGGTAAAACAATATTATTTTTTCTCTTTTGTTAGACCATAGGCGTTAAAGTGGACTTTGTGCATACGAAGGCCCTTTAAATTTATACCACACTTTCAGTTAGTCCCTTATTCAAGTGGGATGGATCAACGAGCGGTAAAGCTCTACCATAGCACAATTTCATTCAAGAGCTCGGGCAAGACCTCCCAGTTAATTAAGAGGATCTCAACCATCTCACATATATGTTTGATGGTAAAACAATATTATTTTTTTTGGTCATATCATGAGGTGTCTTTAGGGTCCCATCATACACGAAAGACACGCTTTAAATCCTCTGACCTTTAGACTAATCCTTATTTGAGTCGAGATGGATCACAAAAGCGGTAAAACTCTATCACATAACACAATCGCATTCCTAAGGCTCGAACTTGAGACCTCTGGTTAAGTTAAGAGAGAACTCAACCATCTCACATATATGTTTGATGGTAAAACAACATTCCTATTTTTTGGTTAGACCATGAGGTGTTCTGAGTGGATCCGTGCACACACAGAAGGCCCCTAAAATTCATACCACACTCAGACTAATCTTTATTCGATAAAGGATGGATCATAAGGCAGTAAACTACTGAGCTGCGGTTATTCCAGGCCGGAACTAAAGACCTGCAGTTAAGTTAAGAAGACCCAAACCATCTCACATATATTTGATGGTAAAACAATATTCATTTTTTTGTTAGACTATGAGGTGCTGGCCCGGACACATTGCACACACGGAGGTCTCTTTAAGCCGCACATATATAATCCTTGTTGAGCAGGAATGAATCTGAGACGGTAAAACTCTCCTGAAAACACGGTTGCATTCTGACGGCTCAAACTAAGGACCTCACAGTTTAAGATAAGAGAGACCCTAAGCATCTCACATATATGTTTGATGGTAAAACAATATTCCTTTTTTTTGTTAGATCATGAGATGTTCTGAGCGGACCCATGCACACATGGAAGGCTCCTAAAAGCCATACCATACCCAGACTAATCCTTATTCAAAAAGGGAGAGGTAAAGCTTTACCATAGAACACAGTTACATTTCCAAGGCTCAAACTCGAGACCTCTGATTAAGGTAAGAGAGACCCAACAATCTCACATATATGTTTGATGGTAAAACAATATTCATTTTTTTTTGTTCGACCATAAGGTGTTTTGAGTGGACCCATTTACAAGGGCGGTAAAGTTTTACCACAGAATACAGTTGCATTCCCAAGACTCGAATTTGAGACCTCTAGTTAAGCTAAGAGAGACCCCAACCATCTCACATATATGTTTGATGATAAAACAATATTCATTTTTTTTGGTTAAACCATGAGGTGTTCTGAGAGGGCCCATGCACACATGGAAGGTCCCTTTAAGTCATACCACACCTAGATTAATCCAACCGAGATGGATCACAAGGGCGGTAAACCTTTACCACGAATCTGATTGCATTCCTGACTCGAACAGACCTTTGGTTAGGCTAAGAAAAACCCTAGCCATCTCTCATATATGTTTGATGGTGAAACAATAATTTTTTTTTTTTTTTGTTAGACCATGAGATGTTCTGAGCGGACCCATGCACACACATAAGGCCCCTTTAAGCCATACCACACCAAGAATAATCTTTATTCGAGTCGGGATGGATCACAAGGGCGGTAAATCTCTACCACATAACACAGTAGCATTCTCAAGGTCGAACTACGAGACCTAAGTTACAAAAATTTAGAATTACTAACCATCTGCATATATGTTTGATGGTAAACAATATTTATTTTATTTGGTTAGACCATGAGGTACGAGGCGGACGTGCGCACTGAAGGCTCACCAAAAGTATACCACCCGAGAATAATCCTTATTCGATGGGATAGATCCTGAGGCGAGTAGCTTTACCCACTGAACACAGAGTTTCATTTCTAAGGCTTGAACTCAAGACCTCAGTTTAATAGAGAGACCAAGCCATCTCATGTTTTATTAGTGAAACAATATATATATATATATATATATATATATATATATATATATATATATATATATATATATATATATTTATTAGACAAAATGAGGTGTTCTAAAGCGGACTGTGCACACATGAGAGCCCTTTAAACCATCTGTACCCGGATTAATCCTTATTGAATTGGGGATGGATCGCGAGAATGGTAAATCTCTACCACCGAACATAATTGCATTCCTAAGACTCGAATTCGAGACCTCTGGTTAAGCTAAGATTGACCCTAACCATCTCACATATATGTTTGATGGTAAAATAATATTTTTTTTTAGTTGACTAAGCGAGATTGTTACGGCGAACCGTGCACAAACAGGCTCTAAAGCCATGCGAACCAGACTAATCCTTATTTGAGCCTATCTAGGATGAATCTGAGGTGATAAAGCTCATCAGCGCATAACAATTATATTCAGTAAGTTAGAAGACCCCGACCATCTCATACCTGTTTGATGGTAAAATAATATTCATTTTTTTTCTGTTTTAAAAGCGAGCCCATGCACACATGGAAGGCCACTTTAAAGCATATACTTTTCTGAATAGCTAATCTCATTAAATGAGATTGATGAGAACTTCAAAAGCTCTACCATAGAATCTGATTGCATTCTTAAGAATGGACTGGGGCCTCTTTGTAGTTAAGTAAGAGAAATACATACTCTCCACCTCTGTTTGTTAGTAAAAGCAATGTTCCTTGCCAAAAAGTAAACCACGAGGTATTTTTGAGCGGACAGGTCTAAAATACGGAGGAGCCCCTCAAGCCATGCCCGGCATAAATAAGCCATTGTTCTGGCCGGGATGGATCACAGGCCTGTTTGATCAAATCTCTATAAGAACATAGTTTGCATTAAACCCATTTCATCTTGAACCTGCAGTTCAGATTAGAGAAGACAGTAACATCTGTATATGTTTAAATGGTAAAAACAATATTGCTTTTTTAGTTTAAACCATGAGGTGTTGCAGAGCAGACCACATTCATCTGACAGCTCGCTAAGCCATACTACTGGAGATCAAATCTTTGTAGTAGGGATGGATCCTGAGAATGATAAAGCTCTACCACATGCTGCAGTTGCATTCCCGAGGTTGAACTCGAGATCTACTAGTTAGGATTCGGAAAGCCTATATCTAGCGTATGTTTGATGGTAAAACAATATATATATTTTTTGGTTAGACAGGATGTTCTAAATGGACTTGTGAACACCTGGAAGGTCCACTAAGAAGTCATACTACACCGGACTAATGCTTAGTAGGTAGGGATGGATCACGAGGTGATAAGCTATCCTGAGAGACACATTTGTATTCCCGATCAAGATTCGAGACCTTTTATTAAGCTAAGAGAGACTGACCATCTCACATATATGTTTGATGGTGAAATAATGTCCTTTTTGGTTAGACCATGAGGTGTTTAGTGGACTCATGCGAACCACGAGATACTTGCTAAACCATACCACACTAAGACTAATCCTTATTTGAGCCGAGATGGATCAAATGGGTGATAAAACTCTACCATAGAATACAATTCCATTCCCAAGGCTTCAACTTGAGACCTTTAGTTAAGCTAAGATAGACCCTAACCATCTCTATGTTGATGGTAAGCAAATGTCCTTTTTTTTTGTTTAGACCATGATTGTTACGAGCATGCAGTATAAATACGGAGAGGCCTACAAAAAGTATACCACATAAACTAATATTTATTAATGAGATGGATCACAAGGGCGGTAACTCTCTACCACAGAACATAATTGCATTCCCAAGGCTCGAATGAGACCTCTGGTTTAGCTAAGAGAGACCCCAACCATCTCACATATATGTTTGATGGTAAAACAATATTTCTTTTTTTTGGTTAGACCATGAGGTGTTTTGAGCTGACCCGCGCACACACATAAGGCTGAGTCATCTGCACCCAGAGCTAATCCTTATTTGAGAGTGAGATAGATCGAGGCGATAAAAACACATCATGGCATGATTGTATTCGCGATGCTCAGACTGAGACCTTTGGATTTAAAAATTAGAAGACTGACCAAGTTGAAATTTACCGGTTCTCTCGTGATCTGCTGGGATGTCGAGCCCACTCGAAGCTTGATTTTGATCTGAGAGAAAATCGTTTGGAAAAAATCGATGAAAAAATGGAAATCTCAGTGAATATTGCCAAACCTCATCGATATCAGGACATTTGTAAATTGAATCAGAAATGCATTTCTGTAGCAGCGTGGCCAGTTTTGCTTCAAAATATCGGAGATATGTCGGAAATATCGATGAATATCGGAGATATATCGGAAATATCGGTAAAATATCGAGAGATATATCGGGATATATGATCTCACCTCAAGATGACCATATTTGCACCAAATTAAATCCAGGCTATAATTAAATTACAAATGTATTTGACTGTCCAGTTATTTGACCGAAAAAATCATAAATCATACAAATCATTGATTTGATCGCGAGTCTGCAAATGTCGATCTTCATTTCACTCCAAAAATTTCTTTGTGAATATCCTGTAAATAACCCATATATTGGTTTAATATTTTAAATGGATAATTTAGTAATAATATGTAATAAATTAACATTTCATGTTAAGATTAATTTTTAAAATCAAGTTATATATTAGTTAATATAGGTATATGCATATTATAAATTTATAGTATTATGTGAGTTTTCATATTTTAAATTAGTTTAATTTAGTAATAATATATTAATAAATTAATTTTTCATATTCGTTAATATTTGAAGCGAGTATGTTGGATGGCTTGAGATTACATATCGTAGAAGTTGAATCTGAAGTCAGACATTTATTCATGATATGTTCGATCTTATAATCGATATTATCCCGAACTGTATGTAGTATGAGTATTGTCTTTCTGAAATTTGATGCATCAGCGAATGTTCTTGATTGGTCAGCGTCGATGCCGTTTGATTTTAAAAATACATTACAGTATATATTTGATTATTAATGTCATTTTTTACATTTAAAAGTATTTTTATGAATTTCAAAAGTATTTTTGTTAATTTCGATATATCGATATTCATAAAAAATATCAGATATATCTAGATATATCATATATATCCATAAAATGTGAAATGCAAATGTCAATCAAAACCGATATTTCAGCAGCTGACCATCTCCACATATATGTTGATGGTAAGCAATATATTTTTTTGTTAGGCCAGTGTTAGGGTGTTTTAAAAAAGCGGGCCCATGCACACATGGGAGGGCCCCTTGCCATCTGTGTGAAGTAATCTTTATTCGGCGGGATGGATCCTGAGGCGGTAAATCTCTACCTGAACCTGGCTTTGCATTCACAAGGCTTGAACTCGAGACCTACGGATTGCCGTAAGAGAGACTGACGATTTGTATGTATTTGTTGAGTATGATATTCTTTTTTTAGTTTAAACCTTGAGGTCATTACAGCGGGCCAAAATGCTGTACTTTGAAGGCAAGCTGAAATTAAATCTGTCACCAGACTAATCATAGATTAGTGGATGGATCATGAAGCAGCGATAAAGCCTCTGCATAGCAATATGTGCATTCCCAGAAGCTGGAGCTTAGGCCCACTTGGTTAAGTTAAGAGACGACCATCTCCGTGTATGTTTGATGGTAAACAATAATCTTTTTTTTTGTTAGACCATGAGACGTGCAGGTGGCGTATGGGGAGGACCACTTTAAGTCATACCTTTTAAATTAATACTTATTGATAGGGATTGATCACAAGGCGGTGGGACCTCTGCATAAATATTTGTATTGCAGAACCGACTCGAGACCTGGATTATGATAGGAGAAACCCCAAGAATCTCACATATATGTTTGATGGTAAAACAATTTTTTTTTTTGTCAAATCATGAGGTGTCCTCAATGGGTCCATGCACACATGAAGCCATTTTGGCTAGAATTATCAGCGCTGGCCAATCATTAATAGGGATAGATCGCGAGGCGTGCTTCTATACATGCAGCGGGTTGTATTCTCAAAGCTTGAATTCTATTAAACTAGAAAGAGATTCCAACTATTTCACATGGTAAAAAAAAAAAAATCCTTTAAAGCATTTATGAAACATGTTCGTATGATTTTAGGTCTTATAGGCTTGTTGAATTGGACCATACTTATTATGTAAGCATGACCGACCTTCAAGATCAAATAGATCTTTAAAATTTGTAATGAATTTAATATAAAACTAATTAAATGAGAAATGTGACAGTGAGCCCTAATTTTTGTCTCCCAATCCAATTATTTTATGGATTAAAGTAAACAAATTAATTAATAATAGTCCAAAAAAGACAAAAATAGTAGAAAGGTGAAACACATGCATTATACTCAAATTTTCCTAGTCAAAAGACTAACATTTCTGTTCTGTCTTCCACCATTCAATTTTTTCATAAAACATGTCTCCCATATCATAAAATGACCAAGACTTGTTGGAGGAAGAAAAGAAAAAATCAAATCTTTTCTCTCAAAGTATTCCTCTTTGCCTTCATCTTTCAGAAGCCTCATTGCTTTTACAAGCATCTGCATAGAATAGAATATGGGCATGTTTAGTTTATTTTTTTAAAATGTAAATGTTTTAAAGTACAAAAAAGGAACACATTCGGTGTCATACGAAAATTACTTTTGGCTTACAAAGAATACAATTCGATGTCATCAAGAAAAAAACTATTCTTATCATATGAATTTCTTGATTCTCATTGATTTT